>CM045758.1:73073913-73357885 GCA_025200525.1 Camellia lanceoleosa | reverse complement strand
TTTGGTTGTCTAAGTCATGCCATGATTGGTTCTCATAGATGTAGTGCATTGCCTCTTTAAAGCCTTGCATGCTCCATGCTTTTAGCCTTGTGTTCTAGCCTTTGTTGGCTAGCTTTGAGCTTCATTTTGGTCTTGTTCGGGCCTACCCTAGGACTGTTTTAGGTCCCCTTGGCCCTTTGGGGCTTGCCTTGTATGACTATGGCTTAAGTTCCTTTGCTTACTTTGAGCCTTGAGCATCATAACATGCTATGCTTGCATTATTGAGTTGATTTGGCATCAATTTACATGGCATTTCAGAGCTTACCTCATTGTCATATATCCATGTTTGTTGCTTCTTAAGTGTGCTTAAGAGTTGTCCTCTTCGTGCCTTAATACTTGAGCCATTTGGCATGCATGCTTGCCTTGCCTTTCCACGCTTTTCATGCCATCAATTCCATCACTTTGGCCATTTAGACCTAGTTGAGCCGTCCATCTTTGGTGTAAGCCCATCTTACCATGTTGTCGCATGTTTGTTTCATTTAGGTATGTTGTCAAGATACTAGTTTAGCCATACCTTGCATGCTCACATGTTCATGTTGCATTTTGTCATGTTGTCCAAGGTTGTTGCCTCACATCATGCTTATATGCTTGTTGCATGCTTGGGTTAGTTGCATGTTTGCACACTTAGGTTATGTTACATGTTTGCCATGCTTATATGTTGCATTGCTTGGATTAAGTATTAATCGAGCACGAAACAGGTGTTTCATACTTCGGTGATGGAGCGTGTCTCAATTCTCGGTCGCCAAAGCTCTTGATGATTCATGATAGAGTTCTAGGCTTTACTTGCTTTATTTGTGCATTCATTTTCATATTGATTTGCACAAGTTGGATCTTTGGCCATCATGCATCGGGACGCATGATTGATGGTCATGGATCCGATTTGGCCTCTCCCTTGATGTTTTGAGGTGATTTGGAGTGCCATGTGCGTACATGTCCTTGAAACCCTCAATTTTCTCTATTTTGTGCCCGTTGCAGTTTGGTGTCTGACACACCGGTGTGACACATCGATGGCCAGTGGCGATTAATGTGCCCTTGGAATGGACCATCCTTGGTGGCAGATCTCCTCCATGGTGGCAGGGCCCATCGGTGACTTCCCTGCGGTGTTTGGTAAGTTTCAGAACAAACACGAAGACACCTCATGACGAGCCTCTAAAGAAGAGCAGGAAGGCATTTTGAGGCGAGGAACCGAAGCAAGCATGCATCCCTCCTTCTTCAAGCAATTTGGAATAACACCGTTTACTACTTTCCCTACTTGCTTGTTGTCATTCATTAATCAGTTTATTAATTTGTTAATTAATTAAGTTGTGTAATAATTAGTTGTAGCTAGTTATTCAATTTGGTTCTGTAATAATTAATTAACTTGTGAGTTAGTTAATTAGGTGGCCTGTATTATTCTTTCGGACCCTCCGAGCGAGGGCACAATTGTAATAAGTGTGGGTGCGTGTGTGCATGTCTTCCAACCCCATTTCTTTCTCCCTTTTATTTAACCGCTTATAATGGTTAGATTTAAGACATACTTCAATTAGCATACCTTATGCTATGCATGCGTGCATTCATTCATCCGTCTTGCATGCACCGGGCTCGGCGCATCATGCTAACTGCATAAATATTCCAAATCTAACTTGAATACGTGTTACTTGTCACATTTCACATACCATCCTAGGATTAGCTGAGCCTATTCTAGATTGCATTTTGTATGCGATGCATTAGCCATTTTAACATGGACTAGGGTCACGCATGTTTGCTAACTAGTTTTTACTTTTGGCTTGGAGTACTCGATGAAGTACTTATGCTTTAACATCCTTGCATGTGTGTGAGTATTTGCCGTGATAGCATGTTTACCATGAGGCTATGTGCTTATATGATATAACCTACTTTGAATGCACATGGGTGAAGGGTGGATTACTTGAATTGGGATAATTCATTGAAATCAGTATTTTAGCCTACTTGCAAGTAGCAAATTTCAAAACATTTCCAAACAAAGCGGATATGCAATGTTTTGTTCAATTGAGCGATCCAGTCTATACTTGTATCTTTGTGAGCATCACATAGTAATTCTAGGCTAATAACCGAAATAAGAGCACATAATGTTTTCAAAACTAAATATCATGGTTAGTAGAGGTCGATCTTTGATTGAAAGCGGCCGTGCTCACAGTGACCTTCAATCGTACCCAAGTTCACGAGGCGATGCAACTTTGGTGATGCCAGACACGTGGCCTTAGGCAGCGAGTCAGGGTTTCCTAAATTTTCCCAAAAATATTTAGGTGGCGACTCTGTATCTGGAAAAGAAGTCCATGTTTGGCATTTCTTTCTAAAAAATATGTTTTCCAAAACGATTTGCCAGATTTGGACTCTTTGATGATTCATCAGTCTTGCATTGCACTCTGCAAGATTAGATACAAGACCGTGACATTGAGTCTTGAACTGTAGTGAGCCCCAAATGAGCGAAGCGGATTTCCCAGGCGTTCAGGGACGTCTACAACTAACAACACACATCAATAGTCGGCAGACAAGAAGTGATGGCGGCTGACCTCCAAGGATGACGGCGGGCCACGAGATTGCGGAGTTGGAAAGACCAAGGCATGGTCCAAAAATGAGACAAAATGGATGCAGGGGGTTTGAAAGGCTCAAAGCTGGGGCATTCCGTCGAGGATTTTGAGCGCTCGGCAAGCAAATAGACTCATCATCGAATGTACCTGCAAGAACATCCAAGTCGTGAAGGGCCGTTAAAAATGGGGTGTCTCTGATTTGCCCTTTTGGCGAAATTTGGAGTCATGAAATGGCATGAGTGAATGTCAAAGCCCAGAGACGACCCATTTTGACAAGGCTGTTAGACTTGGACAAACAATCAAGGTGAAAACAGATGGTTGCGCCCGCAAGCTGCCTACGTATCCCTTTGCAAGGAATAAAACCAATTTAGTTTTAGGGCAAAATGTAAATGATATGCAAGATGCAAGAACATAACTCATGATCAACCAATGAGGCTATGCAATGAAACATTTAAATGCAACAAGTAAACAAACTGAAACAAGGCACAACAATTCCAATCATGAAGAGAAAACCATGCGCCACACGTGAAACACAAACCAAACTACATTTCATGCAAAAGGATGCAAGAAAATTAAGGCTTAACTACGACACGCAAGAAAGGAGAAAAGGGCGTAACCATCCAGCATACCCGAGGTCTCAATCGGGATTCTAACGTGTTACACGCGGAAGGAGAAAAAGGATGGTGTGAACACCATGCGACGCGAATATTTTTAACCGATACAAACAACCCTAACGCGTCTCGCGAGAGGAAAGAGGTGGTGTGAACACCGGATGCGCCAGAATATTTTTAACTGATACAAACAATCCTAACGCGTCTTACGCGAGAGGAGAAGAGGTGGTGTGAACACCAGGATGCACCCCAATGTTTTTAACCGATTCAAACAATCCTAACGTGTCTCGCGTGAGAGAAGAAGAGGTGGTGTGAACACCAGGACGCACCCAAATGTTTTTAACCAAGGGGTGGGGTGAATACCGGGACGCACCCAAATGTTTTTAACCGAGGGGTGGTGTGAACACTAGGGCACCGAATGTTTTTTAATCGGTGGGTCAATCCTAACGATCTCACGCACACGAGAGGAGAAGAGGTGGTGTGAACTCTGGGACACACGCGAATGTTGTAACCTGGAGGAGGGCAACCCTAATGCATTGCACGCGAGAGGAGGAAGAGGTAAAATGATGTGATTCGAAGGGCACGATTGACTTTACCTAGAACTCCTCTGAATAAACCGTACATACAATATCATGCATGTGTAAGAAAGAGACTTAACAAGTGCGATGCAGTACGAATGCATGTTCTATGAAAGATAAACAATTGAGATACAATGTTAGTGGCATGTTCTATGCGAAACAAAAGCATAAGCATATTCATGCAGGATTGATAACGGGCATATTCTATGCATGATTTAAAAGTGGATGCACATTCCATGCATGATTCAAGAGTGAATGCAAGATGCGCATGCAATTCCCGTGAGATGCTCAACTTACAACAACACATGTGAAATGCACATTCTATGCCACAAAGTGAAGTGCATGTTCCATGCAACAACAAATAAGAAATGCATGTTCTATGCCAGCTATCAAAGCATGATTTGAAAGACAAACTCAATAGCAACTTCCGATTCACCTCTTAGAAGAATTACAATGTATTTAAAGGATACACCTCGTTCATGTTGACAAGTGACGAACATCACACACCGAAAACACAGTTTTGAGCTTTCATAGAGACATTCTGAACCAAATAGTGAACAATCCCTTCAATTCTTGAAAACCAAAGACATAAAAAGACATCGGGGCACTAAGGAAAGTCGCCGCCACTGCGTCCACAAGGGAATGTCGTCGGCAGTGCGACCATTGGTGAACCTTTAGGCCATCGATGGCGAATCGGGGGTAAACTTGTATTTTCGGTTTGGGTCTTTAAATATGAGCCACTAGGGCTCATTTCCTTACACCCTCTTGTCCAAAAAATTTCTCATTCTCTCTCTAGACACTCCTTCTCTCTAGATTTGCACTTTCTATGCGTTTTCCAACGCCTCACGCGAATTTGATTTGCTAAACCCTCTTTATTTCCTTTACTTTGAACCGATTGAAATTTGATTTCGGTGCTTCTTTCCTCATTTCCACCATTCTAGGCTTGTTCTCCTCGAGTTTCTCTCGAGTTCGGTGCTCCTTTCCTGGTTTTGACTTTTTCCTCTATTTTCTCTCTCCTAGGGTTTGACTTTTCCAAGTTTAACCATTTTTCTTCGTTCTTCTTCACTTTTCATCGATCTCACCTATTTTTAGATGGTGGATGAGATTCCTATAATGAGGCTCCTCAGATTTCCCCAATAGTTCCACTTGTCTTTGGAGGTAGAGGAGCCAATAAATGACCTAGGCGGAGTTTGAGCCGAGGCCGACCAAGAGCCGCTACTCTTTGAGAGTCTGGCCTTTTGATCTAGCAAGATATCACCCACAGACACATATATTGCCCACTTAGGAGGCATCGGACATTTCACCGAAGTTCGCTCAAGAAGACACAAGGACCTCCTCTCGAGGGCAAATTTCCATTTGTCGACCATTGCCATTGAGGTATGAATTTTGTTTTCATGTATTTTTGTCTTTAGTTACTTGCATTTCCTGCACTGCCTTATATCTAACTGCATATCATGCACTGCCTTGATTTGATTGTATTTCATGCACTGCCTTGATCTGATTGCATCTCATGCACTACCTTATTTGATTATGTCTCATGCATTGCCTTTATCTGATTGCATCTCATGCATTGCCTTATCTGATTGCATCTATTCTCTGCCATAAGGCAAGTGTCGTGCCTTTAGAGGCTATGGTGCTACAACAGCCCGAGACTGGTATGATGAGCTTCCAGCTGGAGTTTGAGACATCGTTGTCGATGTGAGCTTCGGTCTCATTTGCTCTGGCTTGACTCGGGTCGTCGCAAGCTGTCCCCTCCTAGGAGCGCTGGTGGAGAGGTGGTGGGATACCATTAACTCCTTCCACTTTTCCACCGCAGGGGAGATGATGATTACTCCTTATGACTTTGCCTTGATCACCAGCTTAGACGTAGTAGGTGATCCGATCCCTATCGATACAGATATGGAGGAGTGAGAGACAGCCCGATACGAGTTCTTTGGGGCATACCCACCATATATACGATGGGGATGGTCGATACACTTGGTTCGCCGAGTGATTTAGAGAACAGGGCCGAGGCGATGAGGAGATCGAGCAATTACACGGGGGTTTCGATGTTCATCTTGGTACCACCTTGTTTTGAGCAGTGGAATCTTGTTGGATTATATCTGTGAGTGCCTGGTGACCCTTCCCGAGTCCTTTTTACTCTTTGGAGCTGCCTCACTACTTTCTGCAGATATATGAGCTCTACCTCCGTCTCTTGGGAGACTTAATTGGAGCCTCTTGGCGAGCACAGGAGGTACACATCTCAGTTCCCTCTTTGCATTTTATATTTTCTTTCTGATTTATGTTTTACATTTATTTTAACACATGTTTTTTGTTGTATCTTCTCAAACAGTGTTCAGACACTATGCTTTCTGTTTTGCACTTTCTGCATCTGTTCGATACTGTATTGACCACTTACCACTCATTTTCCTTACAGTTATGGGTATACGCATACTTCTCGACTCTCGCCCCGGAGCCTGTAGAGGAGCTTCCATTGACAGTCCTCTATTCGCTGGTATATGATGGTCAGCTTCGCCGTAGGACCTATGAGCCTTTCACGTTCTTCAAGCGTTACATCGACACAATAGCTGCCCATGAGGTAATCTGAAACACAGCCATTTTTGCTTTGAAACTGTTCTGCTTCACACATTTAGCAACTGGCAGCAACTAATAATTTGTACAACTTATGTTTGCAGATCATGTGGCAGCTTGGGCCTTAATGTTAGGGGGGTTCGAGACCAATTTGTCAACGCCTGGGCCATCTCCCACTACCACATTCTGCTTGAAGGCCTAGTATGCTGGGTTTAGCTCTTGGGTAAGCGCTTCGTGCGCTAGATTATGGGTATGCCCGACCCGATTGTCCCGATGGCTCCACCAGAGTCCATGCGGTCCATAGAGAGCCTATCTGTTGAGGAGGTCATCCAGTTTATGGTGGGCCTAGACATCGACTTCTTTCGGGCAGAGGGCGACTATGTGACTTTCATCCAAACACAGACACACTTGATGCCATTCCTGATTGGCGTTCATGGAGCTGAGGAAGTGGGAGCTCCTGCTGCGAGAGTAAGGCCTAGAGTGACCCGAGCAGAGCCGTAGCAGAGGGCTTCAGGCAAGGTGGAAAGTTGATTGGCCAAAGCTTCCCACCACGCCCGACTTCGGCGATACATACGGGATGCCTACAGTCCCGATTGACCCCCATGTTGGTGGTCACGAGCTTGTCGGGATCCGAGGCCCAACTCTAGTATAAACCACACTTTAGTACTTGCACTTCATGTTTTATTTCAGATATATTCATTTGCAGATACTAATCATTCAAATACATTTATAGGCACCGATTGAGTACACAGGAGGCGCCCTCGAGCTGATAGCCTCGCTGATGGGGATGGTACAGAGGAGGGAGACATTGCTTGGTCTCCACAGTATCCCAGTAAGTTCTTCAGTTTGCACTTCAGGCATCAAATTTCCACTGACACACTAACACTGACATTCCGATTGAAACTGCATATGACACACTGCATTGATTCGCTTTATCTGATTTCTGCATACACTTATTCTACACATTCTGCTTGCATTTGATACACATGTGAAACTGATATGTGACAATTGTCTTTTCAAATTCCACCCATACCGATGGTGCGAGTGGTAATTGCCGCACCTACACTAGCAGTACCTCCTCCGCCAGCGGGAAGGAGAGGGAGGCGGGCTCCAACACGCGGTCGAGGTAGAGCTAGAGGCACTCGAGATGGGAGCGGCCCTTCAAAGCCCATTATGAGTAATGATGATGCTGAGATGAGCTACTCTGAGAAGGCAGCGAGTCAGCATCCAGAGTCATCTGAGAATGGAGATGATGATGCTGTAGACACCCCATTTTTGACCGTCCTCAAGACTTGGTTGTGTTTGCAGGTACACCCAACGACTAGTTCGATTGCTCGTCAAGCACTCGACTATCGCGGCGGAACGTCACCGGTTCGAGCTTCTCGGACCCTGTATCCTTTCTGTCCTTTTTTTGGACCCTGACTAGGTCCTTTCAGAGTGGACCCTGTGGTGCACTGCCAGACATGGCCTTTACCCTACTAGCCCTTGGTGATGCCATGCCGGCCAATGGTGAGCCACTGCCGGCCATTGATGATGGCCGGCACCCCCCCTCTCTCAGCTGGTTTTCCTCAAGATCTTTTGAGCCAGCTGGATTTTTGTTATCTCCCCTCCATACACGTGTATGGAGGGATGGAACTCTTGCAAAGCTTCTTGAAGAAGCTTTGCATTGCCTTCTTCTACATAAGAAAGAAGGCACCCTTTATATCAGAGATTGGATGATATTTGAGAAAAAATATCTCTCTATATTGTTGCTACATTGTGCCTTGAACTTGATTTTTCTTGCACTTTTACACTACAACACAAAGATATACACCACCACCATTGGACTAAGCTTCTTGGGAGGGATTCTTGAGGTGCAGGCGGTTTCCACCCCGTTCTTTGGTTTCAAGAGGGTCTTCAAGGGTGAGTATTTTCCCCATTTTTACATTTTCTTGCACCTTGCTTTAGCCCTCTTTACATATTGTTTTAGGTTTTGATTATAACTGAAAAAAATTCTTTTTTTAAAGTGCTTTTTAAGTTTGGTTAAGGTCATTTTGCTATTTTGGGTGTGTAGCCCCCTTGCATGCTTTGTTTGGCTTTGTTTTAAGCCATATTTGGAGGCCTCCGAGCTAGCCTTGGTTTGGCCTTCCTACCACTGAAATCCAGTGGATTTTCAGTGGTAGAGGTGTGGTTTTGAGGTCCTAAATCAAAGGGGGTAATCCCCTCTCTTTGTATTCCTCTTTGCTTGCATTTTTGGCCTTCCAAAGGACCTCTTAGTGGCATGCTTCTAGGCCTTATTCCAGGCCCTTTTCAGTGGGTTTTAGGAACCCCATAGGCTATTCCCAGAGTTGGTTTTGCCATGCTAAATGTCCATCTTGCATGTGCTTAACAACCCCTTGCATGGCCCTCCAAAGAAGCCCCTAATTTTTGTATGCATTGCCTACATTTCCATTATTATTTTGGCATATTTTGGCATGTTTTGTTCACTGATTTTGGCTGGTTTGGTGAGATTTCATATGTTTCATATACATGCCATACAACTCATGCTTACTAGCCAATCTTGCATGTTGCCTTAGCCCTTCATGTGAGCATCTTTTGGCCATGCTTTGAACTAGAAATGTTCATGTTTTGGGGCTGCCTTAGCTCTGTCTTTGTGCCTCATAGTCAAATAATACATGCTTTGTATAGCTATAGTGTAAATGCTTAGGTTAATCTTGGGTTTTGAGGTCTCTATCATGTCATACATGTAATGGTTGCATGTCTTGCCCTCATTCTACATGCTATTTCAGTCTATGAAATGTTCTCATACACTTGCATTTGACATGCCTTGAATGCTTTGTATAGCTTGTGCTTTATGCCTCACGAGTGCACTTTTGTGCATGCCACTTAGCCTAAGCCTTTGGGTCATCATTTCAATGCATTTTGGGTCCTAATATACCATGATGTAACTCTATTTTTGGTTGTCCAAGTCATGCCATCATCGGTTCTCATAGGTGTAGTGCATTGCCTCTTTCGTAGCCTTGCAGGTTCTATGCTTTAGCATTGTATGCTAGCTTGCTTTGGCTCACTTCCATGCATGTTTTAGTCTCATATCAGTACGTACTAGGACTATTTTGGGTTGCCCTTGCCATATCCTTCATGCTTTATATAGCTGTAGTGTAATCGGCCTTGCAAGCTTCGTGTTTCGGTGATTCACGCATGCTATCTTTGAGCTATTTAAATGATTTGGCATCATTTATCACCTCATTTCAGTGCATATAGTGTTGTTGCACTTGCACATTTGTCACTTCTTAGGCACTTTTGAGAGTTACCCCTTTTAGGCCCCTTTATTGAACCTTTCGCATTTTGCATGCTTGAGTGTATTGTGTGGCTTAATTCATCCCTTTGGCTACTGATTTAGACCTAGTTGAGAGTCGTCCACCTTTGGTGTAAGCCCATCTTACCATGTTGTCCCATGCTTGTTTCATTTCGTATGTCGTCACATACTTGTATAGCTTTGCATACCTTGCATGCTCACATGTTCATGTTGCATTTTGTCATGTTGTCCAAGGTTGTCACCTCACATCATGCTTATATGCTTGTTGAACACTTGAGTCATATTGCACGTTTGCCATACTTATATGTTGCATTGTTTGGATTAAGTGTTAATCCGAGCACGAGGAACGAGGGGTGTTTCATACTCCGAGTGATGGAACGTGTCTCAATTCTCGGTCGCTAAAGCTCTTGATGATTCATGATAGAGTTCTAGGCTTTACTTGCTGTATTTGTGCATTCATTTTCATATTGATTTGCACAAGTTGGATCTTTGGCCATCATGCATCGGGATGCGTGATTGATGGTCGTGGATCCGACTTGGCCTCTCCCTTGATGTTTTGAGGTGATTTGGAGTGCCATGGTGCATACATGTCCTTGGGAAACCCTCCATTTTCTCTATTTTGTGCTTCGTTGCAGTTTGGTGTCACAGCACACCAGTGGCTGGCAGCCTGCCATTGATGGCCGGCAGTGTGCCACTCTTGGCCGGCAATGGACCACCTTTGGCGGCGAGGCTCTTTCATGGCGGCGAGCCACCGGTGACTTCCCTGCAGTGTTTTGGTAAGTTTCTCTGACAAGCCTTGAAGACACCACCAAACAGAGCCTCTAAAGAGCAACCAGAAGGCGTTTCGAGGCGAGGAACCGAAGCAAGCATGCGTGCCTCCCTTCTTCAAATAGAGTTGGAATAGCACCGTTTACTGCTTTCCCTACTTGCTAGTCAGTTAGCATTCATTTATTTGTAATAATTAATTTGTTAATTAATTAAGTGCTGTAATAATTAGTTGTAGCTAGTTATTCAATTCGGATCTGTAATAATTAATTAGCTCGTGAGTTAGTTAATTAGGCGGCTTGTATTGCTTATTCAGTCCCTCCGAGTGAGGACAAATTTGTAATAAGTGTGGGTGCGTGTGTGCATGTCTTCCAACCCCCACTTCTTTCTCCCTTTTACATACCTGCTTTTGATGGTTAGTATTAGGACATGTTTAATTAAGCATCCTTATGCTATGCATGCGTGCATCATTCATCTGTATCGCATACACCGGGCTCGGCGCATCATGCTAACAGCATAGTATTCCAAATCTAACTTGAATACGTGTTACTTGTCACATTCCACATGCCATCCTAGGATTAGCCGAGCCTATTCTAGATTGCATTTTGTATGCGATGCATTAGGCACTTAACATAGACTTGGATCATGTATGATTGCTAACAAGTTTTCTGTTTTGGCTTGGAATACAATGTAAGTATTTATACTTTAGCATCTCACACGAGTGTGAATGTTAACATGACAACATGCTTACCATGTGGCTATATGCTTATGTGATAAACTGCCTGAATGCCTGTGGGTGAAGGTTGGATTGTTTGAGTTGGGACAACTCATTGAAAACCGTATTTTAGCCTACTTGCAAGTAGCAAATTTCAAAACATTTCCAAACAAACGGATATGCAATGCTTTGTTCCAAATTAGGTGATCTAGTCTATACTTGTTTTGTTGTGCGCGTCACATAGTAATTCTATCTAATTAATCGGAATAAGAACACATAACGTTTTCAAAATCAGATATCATGGTTAGTAGAGGCCGATCTTCGGATCGGGTGAGAGGGGGTGCTCATAGCTGACCTTCCCCAATCGTACCCAAGTTCCCGAGCCGAGGGAACTTTGGTGATGACGGACACATGGCCTTTGGCACCGAGTCAGGGTTTCCTAAATTCCCCCATTAAAAAAATATTTAGGTGGCGGCTCTGTATCTGGCAAAACAGTCCATGTTTGGCATTTCTTTCAAAAAAATCTGTTTCTCAAAACGATTTGCCGGATTTGGAGTCTTTGGTTCAGATTAAGAACCGTGACGCATTGAGTCCTGAACTGTAGTGAGCCCCCCAAATGAACGAAATAGGATTTCCCTCCCGGGACGTTCGGGGACGTCTGCAGTTTCTGGCGACTCTACTGGGGAGTTAGACAACTTAACTTGAACTCATGATATCTTGTTTTGACTACACTTATGTGTTTCTTTGCATTGCTTTGCATTGGTGTGCCTAGGACACCGTGTTTGCCGTATGCTATTCCTGAACGGTTTGCCGGAGGCTCACTTCAAGAAGCGTGCCATAAGGCTGACCGGTTGCGGGCTCTGCCACAACGGGGACACAAACCTCAGGTTTACCGGGGCGCCCTTTTGACCATTCAACCTACTGCATATTCGGAATCCATAGTGACCATTCCAAAGCTAGGATAGGTTGCTTACCTGATGTTAGGTTGTTTGAAACCGCTGCGTGTGTAGCGAAACCCTAGCTCCTAACAAAATAGGACAGGGAAACCCTACCCCAACATAGGGGTGTTTTGGCTCTCTTTTGCTTGCTATATGCTTTTAGAGTGTATCTCTACAGGGAACACACATATCAGTTTGCAAGGTTGAGTATCAGGCCTGCGGGCATCAGTGTTTTGGGAATCAGGTATCTGCGGGTATCAGATTCAGACTTGGGGAAATTTGGAAACAGTGATCAGTGATTAAAGGGGGCAGTGTTTTCGGCTTATGGGCAGCGTATTGTAATACCCGACTGTGTGTTGTGTTTATTTATGCCATTATGCTGTCCGTTTGTCTGCTCGCTTATTTCCTTATTTCCTTATTATTGTTTTGCTTATCTCTTTGCTAGGTAGTTTAGCACAATTGCTTCTGACCCAGTAGATATTTCCCAAGCACTCTGGACTAGAGGTCGTCGACTCCATCGATCTAAGGATCTGATAGACGGACAACCAGTGTACCACTCTCTACCCCCGGTTACTAAACGGAGGGCAGTTAGGCAAAGGGCATCGATTCATGGTCGATGTGGAGGGCTTTGTCTACCCCACCGATGTCTGATGAGATCGAGATCCGGTTTCTCCCTGAAGAGAACATACAAATAATTCATCAAAAGCGAGCAAGATGGCGGTTTAGAGGAAATGGTGCGCCAACTCCAAGAAAGTATGAAAACAATGCAGCAAGATGTTGTCCGACAGGCAGAGTTCGCCAAGCAACAGGCCACGGTTGTGAATGAACAAGCAGAGCTAATCGTGAGGTTACAACAGCAAACTGGAGCATCTGCTTCGCAGCAAGCTCCTCCCCAACCAGGAGTTCTAACCCTCGGGGAGACAGCCAATGTTCAAAATGATACAGACATTCCCATAGGACCCCCTCCACCCCCGGTCCTATCCCAAATCCAACCCCAGTTATCTAAAACACCCACCAACCTATCGGACTCTCCCTTTGAGTTCGAGATATATCCCACAGCACTAAAGTTGAGCAGGCTTGAAAAACTGTTCAAGAAATCCCAAGGAGTCAAGACCATCCCTAACATTGAAGAAGGCTATACCGACGCAGCTGTGACGCTACCTAACCGATTCAAAATGCCTCATATCGACTGATTTGATGGATCCGGGGACCCCATGGTGCACTTGAGATTGTTTTCGGATATTTTAAGGCCAATGGGCCTTACCAGACTGCAGAAGTTGTCTCTATTCGGCCGGACCCTATCGGGTGTGGCGGCCATATGATATGCCAAATTAGAAGATGACGTCAAGAGAAAATGGGACGAGATGGCTGAGGCCTTCATTATGCAATACTCATACAATACACAAATCAAGATTACGACCTGCGATCTTGAAACAACGAGGCAAGAGCCCAAAGAGAGCTTCTCAAAATTCGTGACTAGATGGAGGGCCAAGGCTTCGATGATGACTTTAAGGCCCACAGACAAGGATCAAATTCGGATGATTGTGCGCAATCTTCAGCCGAAGTTAATGCAGAAGATGATTGTACTCCCCTTTCCTACTTTTTCTGACCTACATGAAATGGGGGTACAGATTGAGGACGCCTTGAAGCAAGGCTTAATTGATAATGACCGGGAGCAACCCCGAAGAACTTTCAATTACAATGACAATGCTGGAGCAGCGGCCTCGACTACAAGAGCCTCCGAAGTGAGCATGGTCACCACCAACCCCCCTCCAAAAACCATGGCAGCTACGCCATTCTCCGCCACATCCGGAAGCCATACCCAAACAACCAAATACCCACCCAAAAACACAAGAACCTTCGCTCCACTGTATATGCCCCTATCCAAAGCTCTGGGGTTTTAATCAGAAAAGGGCACTTGAAGCCCCTAGAACCATGACCATTCTGGAAAAGACTTTCCCTACCCACAACCCAAATATTGTGCATTTCCTGACCACGGTCATGACCTTGACACAGGCTGGAATTCGTCATGAGATTCAAGATCTCATCGATAATGGGGTGATTCTGCCTCCCGAGAAACCCAATGTTACAACAAACCCTCTCCCCACACATAACCAAGCTCCACCTCCTAAAAGAATCAACTTCATCCAAATTGGGGTCGTGTCTTACAATCCTAGTATCTATATCACTCCCTCTCACCTACCCAAGCCGGAGATATTCCTTCCTGATTGCGCCGACTTGTGCATGATGGACATCTCCATAGCCCAACCTAAGCCAGTGGTGGTGACAATCAAGGGCAGAAGGGAGGAGATTTCAGAGGAAAAGAGGGTTGTTGAGCTAAAATTTGAGAAGTCTGGGAGTTCTGTTGAGAAAGTATATAGTCTGAACGACTACGTTTCGTCAATAGGCCAGAATGGGCTAGATGTGGAATTCTTGATAGGCGGATGTGTGATCAAGGGGATAGTTTAGAGGCGAAGATGGATGATTTGATGGGCGTGGAAGAGGACCTTGCCAATCTCCGCTTTCTGATGGCCAAGATCTAGCGTAATCACTTGATTGGTTTGATTATGAGGAATCCGCAGATGCTACTGGGTGGTTGGATGATCAACCGAATGTGGTGGAAGAGTCCCAACAAGAACAGGGCCCGGCGGGGGCAGGAATGTCAGTGACGGCCGAAAGGGTCGGAGAACAGAACATACCGTCGGAGAGCACCAGTGTCAAGAGTTTCACTCAGGATTGGAGCATTTCGAATACAAGAATTATTGAGCAACCAGCTGTGTCGATACAGTCGGAACAGGAAAGATTTGAAGATTTCGAGAGAATCAGGAAGGCAAAGGCCCACGTGGGGACTGAAACTACTATAAGCACAGAAACAAAGAATGCTGCGAGCATAGGGATGGGAGGTACTGCGAATATGAGGACAGTCATACCAAAGCCGGACAGGTGTCTGTCGGTTGCTGATGGAATGTGGTGGGAGGATGAGGATTTATGTCTTGCCCATACGGACGAAGATTGGGGGAACAACCAACCCGATGACACTTGGTACCTTGGAGAAGTCAACCATATGACACAGAGCGGGCGGTACTTCAAACCCCCGCACCCAGATCAACCAGAGGCTTCTGGAAAAGATAGGGAGACTGAGAAACAGAAGAAGGGACAACTTGAAGAGGAGGCTGTGCTTAAACAATTAAAAAAGACACAAGCAGACATCTCCATCTGGAGACTGCTTATGGCATCACGAGTGCATAGACAAGTTGTCTTATCAGCCATGGACAAGGTGAAGCTTTCAATAGAAACCACGCCAAAACAGTTGGTAGGATTAGTCTTTCCGGGAGGGGCTACCCCGACGCTGACTTTTTTCAACAAGGAATTGCCACCTGAGGGGGCAGACTATAACAAACCAGTCTACATCTCTGTGGAGTGTAGGAATAAATGGATACCTGTGGTTCTTGTTGATACCGGATCTGCCATCAATGTCTGCCCGGCAAGGACAGCGTATGCGATCGGTTTGAAAACCGCGGACTTTTTACCAACAGCCCAGGTAATTCGAGCATACGACAACACAAGTAGAGAGGTCATGGGGACGGTGAAAATTCAAACTAAAGTTGGGCCAGGACAGCATGAGATAGATTTCCATGTCTTGCAGGTTCTGGCAACTTTCAACCTGCTTTTGGGGCGGCCGTGGCTGCACCAAGCGAAGGCAGTGTCATCCACTTTGCATCAAATGATGAAATACCCCTACGGGAAGGGAGTAGCCATTGTTTTTAGAAATTCATCAATACATCCACCGCCGGAGGTATCTACGCCTGTTCTAGAAATTGAGCATGGTATGGAGGATGTGTTTATATCAGGTTTTACCCTGGCTGAGGATCGAGTTATACAGAACATCATGGCTGCTAACGAGGGGATATATGTCAGTGCTCAAGCAGTATATCTCATGAACAAGCTCCAACACATCCCCGGATTGGGATTGGGAAAGAGTGGCCAGAAGGGCATCGCAACACTTGCTGAAGTGCCACACAACCCCCATACCTTTGGCTTGGGTTATCTGCCCACTAAGGAGGATTGGGTAAGAAAGGGAAAGGAAATGGCTGGAAGAGCCAGAGCAAAACAAAAGGGGAAACCTTTTGAGTTAATGCACCGGCCCATCCGGGGTACCCTAAACGGAAGCTTCGTCCAGGAGGGGGAGGATTTTCCATTCTGTGGCTTTCCGGAGCCATGGCTGAACGCGGAGAGGAAGCGCCTGCCGGGGTTCGAGATCTTCTTCGATCTACAATTATCTGAGGATGATATTGCCAAAAAGCAGATAGACCTAATAGTTGAGGTTGAGCAGAGCAAAGAGATGGAGTCTGAGGACACCGAACTTGAAATGGAGGTAGCGCTGGCGTGTCTACTTTCAGATCCTCCGATCGAACAGAAGTGCTTGAGGGATAACTTCTCGGTGTCCATGATCGGGAATGAAACGGCTGCGGGCCTACCATCAACTATTTTGGATGCATCCATTGCACCCTCTCTCGTTTGGCAATACAAAGAGGGATTTTTGTCAAACAGCACTGGGTCAGGTAGTGAGCCGGAATCTGATTCCTCCGAATCTGTTGAGTCGGAATCAGGTTCCAACTCAACTGAGTCTTAGTCTGGTATTCCTGGGGGTGATAACCCGGATGCCACAGTCCTGTCCAGGTAATCTTTTTCTTTCTCTTTCGAGTCTGTTGTAACAGAAGAATCGGACGGTTTGGAAGTACATAATGAGAATGGTATGGATGTGGTTTTTGAGTACTTTTCTGTGCCTTTGATTTATTGCTTGAATCAGGACTTTCAAAATTTTGACAAAAACAACGAGGAAGAAATTCCTCCGGTTTTGCAACGATTAATTGAACAAGAGCAGGAAAGGTTTGTTAAACCTTTAATGGATGAGATCAATACCGTTAATATTGGTACTGAGAAGGACCCGCGGCTGGTCCAGATCGGGTCCACGTTGCCTTCAGAGGAACGCGAGCGCTTAGTCGCTTTATTAAAAGATTTCAAAGATGTTTTCGCATGGTCCTACGAAGACATGCCTGGGATCGATCCTGAGATTGTACATCACCGGATCCCTCTTGACCCCGAGGCCCGACCTGTCAAAGAGAAACTTAGAAGGATCCGCCCTAACTGGGCTATCAAGATTAAGGAAGAGGTCACCAAGCAAATCGATGCAGGCTTCCTGCTGGTATCTGAATACCCGACTTGGTTGGCCAACATTGTTCCGGTGCCAAAGAAAGATGGCAGAATCTGAGTATGCGTGGATTTCAGGGATTTAAACAGAGCTAGTCCAAAGGACGACTTTCCCTTGCCACATATTGATGAATTGGTAGATTTCACAGCGGGGCATGCTTTGCTTTCATTTATGGATGGTTTCTCAGGCTATAATCAGATAGTGATGGCACCTGAAGGCAGGAAAAACGCCTTCACCACTCGTGGGGACTTACTACTACTGGTGATCTTGGTTTGGATTAAAGAACACTGGAGCTACATATCAACGAGCTGCGACCACGATATTGCATGACATGATCCACAAAGAGGTTGAAGTGTACGTGGATGACATGATTGTCAAATCCAAAGAAAGAGAGGGCCACTACACCGCCTTGCAAAAGTTCTTCCAAAGGATCAGAGAATTCCGGTTGCGGCTAAATCCACAGAAGTGTACATTCGGTGTTACAGCAAGGAAAATGCTGGGGTTTCTAATTACACAAAGGGGCATCGAAGTTGACCCTTCCAAAATCAAGGCCATCTTAGAAATGCCACCACCAAGGACTGAAAAGTTGGTGCGAGGCTTTCTGGGTAAAGTGCAATTCATAAGACGGTTTATCTCAAAATTAACCTTGACTTGTGAACCACTTTTTGGTCTCCTGAAGAAAGGAAAGAAATTCCAATGGGACGGCCGATGCCAAGCTGCTTTTGAACAGATCAAGAAATACTTACAGAACCCACCCGCGTTGTCACTGCTAGAACCAGGGGGACTGTTGATACTGTACCTTTCAGTGACCAAAACTACAATGGGCTGTATGCTCGCACAAGAATCAGAGGACAAAGTGGAAAGAGCCATCTATTATCTGAGCAAGAAGATGCTGGAGTATGAAACTTGCTACACACTATTGGAGTAGGCTTGCTTAGCCTTGGTATGGGCTACCAGGAAGCTACGGCACTACCTGTTAGCTCACTCCGTAATGTTGGTTTTATGACTAGATCCCATCAAATATCTTTTCGAGAAATCGGCACTTACGGGTAGGCTAGCTCATTGGTTGTTGTTACTTTCCGAATTCGATTTGAAATATGTGATACGCAAGTCAGTCAAGGGAAGAGCAGTAGCAGAATTCTTAGCCGATCATCCAGTAGAAGGGGGTGAAGCAATGGAGTACTTATTCCCAGATGAGGCCATTTTGCACGTCGAAGACGAAACTTGGACGATGTACTTTGACGGAGCGTCAAACCAGTACGGGTATGGGATAGGAGTGTTGTTAATTGCACCTGATAATTCCCGTATCCCTCTAGCCTTCAAACTCCGGTTCAAAGTCTCGAACAATGAAGCAGAATATGAGGCATGCATTGCCGGTTTAGAAGCAGCCCTGGAACTAGGGCAAAACGGTTGGACGTCATTGGGGACTCGAACCTTGTCGTGTCTCAAGCAAAAGGAGACTGGAAAGTCAAAGAAGAAAAGATGGTCATGTACCACCAGACCTTGGATTTGTTAATTCCTCGGTTTGAGAAGCTATACTTTGCTCATCTAGCAAGGGAGAACAACAGGTTCGCAGACTCACTAGCAACTCTATCTTCCATGATAGATATCCCGTTCGGAGTCCGGATGCGTCCGGTCATCATTGACTAGAAATTTGCGCTAGCCTACGAGTCGATTGCTGCTATAGATGAGGCTCAGGACAAAAACCCTTGGTACTACGATATTTAGAATTTCTTGGAGAAAGAGGAGTATCCACCAGGGGCGAATACCAAGGATAAAAGGGCAATAAGAAGAATGGCCATTCAGTTCATCATCTGCGGGGGTAAACTGTATAAGAGAGGTCATCTAGGAATGCATAAGCTGTGTGTAGAAGCTGAAGAATCAAAACGCCTGATGGAGGCCATCCATGGAGGGGTATGTGGTGCGCATATGAATGGACTAATGTTGGCTCGGAAGATCCTCAGACAGGGTTACTATTGGTCCACCATGGTGAAGGATTATATTGGCTTTGTTCGGCGATGCCACAAATGTTAGATCCATGCAAACCGTATGAACATCCCGCCGTCGAAGCTATACAATATGACTTCACCATGGCCATTTTCAGTTTGGGGAATCAATGTGATCGGGGCTGTTACTCCGAAAGGGTCGAATGGGCATGAGTTCATCTTGGTCGCGATAGACTACTTTACAAAGTGGGTCGAGGCCCAATCTTATGCGGTGTTGAAGGCTTCACAGGTCACGAAGTTCATTAGAAACAATATCATCTGTCGTTATGGGGTCCCAAATGAGATAATTTTAGATAACAGTTCCCACTTCAAAAAGGAAGTGATTGACTTGTTGGAAAAATACAACGTGGCTTTTCATAAGTCATCCACATACTGGCCGCAAACCAATGGAGCGGTTGAAGCCACCAACAAGAACATCAAGCACATACTGCAGAAGATGGTGGAAACCTACCGGGACTGGTTAGATAAGTTGTCGTTTGCTCTGTGGGGCTACCGGACTTCAATTAGAACTTCTACTGGGGCGACTCCATATTCATTAGTTTATGGGATGGAAGTCGTTCTACCTATCGAAATTGAGGTTCCGTCTTTGCGAGTGTTGGCTGAGTGCGGATAGTTGAAAGCAGTTAGCGTGAGTAGATTTGAAAATCTCATGCTTTTTGACGAGCGCAGACTGAAAGCACTGTACCATGTTCAAGGTTATCAGCGCAGAATTGCCAGGGCTTTTAACAAGAAAGTTAAGTGCAGGAAGTTAAAGGAAGGAGATTTGGTGCTCAAAGACAACCGAGCTCCCATCCACGACCCAAGGGGCAAGTTCAAACCCAATTGGACTGGCCCCTACATCATCAAAACTATCTGGTCGGGTGGAGCTGTTGTTCTGATGGACTTAGATGGCCTAGAGTTCTCACAACCGATCAACATGGACAAGTTGAAGAAATATTACCCCTGAGAGGCTTGCTAGGCCGAAAACCCGAAAGGGTGACCTAGGCAAAAGTTAGAGCACGAAAAATTTGAAATTATAAAAACTGAGCTCGCAAGGTTGAAAACCCGCAAAGGGCGGCCTTGGCAAAAGTTAGAGCGCAAAAGGAGAGTGAAAATACTCGAGTGAACCCAAGCCTGAACTACGTAAGGCTTGATTCCCATCTTTGGGATACGTAGGCTACTTCATCTTGAAGTCCAGCCATAAACTTTTCCTCGATCAACTTTGTCCATTTGATCAGCTCAGTCATCTTGGCCTGTTCAACGTTCAAAAGCTTTGGTTGTAATCTCCAGTGCAGTGCTATTCAAACTAGGGGAAACTTTCCGTTGCTGTGCGGTGCCAATGTACTATTCTGACTAGGGGCAACTTTCCAGTTGCTGGGATCCGGGGTTGTACATCTCAGTGACAAATCTCAGGCGTGTCCAGTTCTAATCCATATCGAAAATGGTTTTGAAAAGTTTTAATGAAAGTTGACTTTGTTCAAATTAATCTTTTTACAACTAAGACCATTTCTGGACCAAAACGGGAAATTTTCAGTACCACAACCTTCAATTTCATTGATTTCAACACAGAGTTCTCTTGCTCTTGCATACAAATTGAAGTTGCTTTTTATTACATTCATAAGGAAAACTTGAAAGTACTAATAAAGCAATAAACCCGGGGCATAGGTAAGTCAGGTGTTCCTGCGCTCCCTCACAAAGCTGGTCGAAGCCTCTGATGCTAAAGTGGGCCCTTCCTGTGCTTCTTCGTTGAGCCAATCCAGGCACTCATCAGACAAAATGCAACTGAAAGTGGGAGCAGGGGCCAGGAGCTCTCTAGTTCTCCATCTTTGTGGCATACAAGACAAGTGTCGCCTCGAACCCGAGAGTCTTGGAGGTACTCTATCCTCTCCGTGGGCAAGTCGATCATGTCGAGCCTTTGGGCAAGGAACGGAAAATAGAAGACACAGTGTGTCATACCAATCAATTGAATCCCAGGTTGACGGGTCATGCTGTAGCTCATTGCCGGCAGAGTGAGCCAAGGGCACCGCCAAGCAATACGGTCTGCGGACAAGCTACACATCCAGTCAAACCACCACCCATCATCAAGGGCATCGACTAGGCGTTGCCTAAAGAAGTAACCTCGAGCTGAGTATGCGGGGCAAGACTCCACAATCTGTAACTTGTCCATTAACCACACCTGGGGAGGGATTGAAAAATGAGAGAATAAAGAATAGAGAGATGTACGATGAGAGAAAAGTAAGGAAAAGGGTTTTGTGAGAAAAACAGAGCTTGAGGACCGAGTGATGTGAGCAATACACATGTAAGATTGGGGTAGGAAGCATTACCTGCAATAGTAGTGGGCTCCCTGTAAGCCTAGCCGACTCCCGGTGATGAAAAGCATCTAAGCTCATCAATGTCTCAGCCAATGTCATGGCAATACAACTCTTGCCCTCCTTCAAGACTTGGGCGACCTCGATCAATCGGACACTGAATCCACCAGAGCCCGGGGCAAGTAAGAAATGAGATAGCAAGCATAGGCAAAGCACGTGTTGCCGATAGCTCTGCCAATGATGGTCGCCGTGATCGCCAGCATCAGAAAATCGGCAAACCAAGCTTGGGATATCCAGCTCCCCGTCATGAATCAATGATCAAGCATCATGTAAAGTGAGGCCACACATTTGTCCTAGGGCTTGGACGTGACCAAATCGGAGTTCAGGCACGATTTCCTCGTTACGCTCGGACTCCATTAAAGCTTGGAAATCCTCAAAGGTGGGACACATCTCTTGCCCGCTGAAGCTAAAGACGTGTGTTACCGGATTCCAAAACCTTGCCGCGACATAGAGGAAAGGAAGGTGCAGCGGAGTACGGCCCAGCGTGAATAGTGCATTCAAGCCGAAGCCCCGGAAGTTTAACTTTTCCGAGCCATCTAGAGAAGCAATCCAATTTGTGAGGTTTTCGGCAGAGAATGCTTCCATTTGGTGCAAATTTGAGTTGAAATGAAGAGAACCCCGAAGCTGGAACTCATATAGAAGA
The DNA here is from genome assembly GCA_025200525.1 of Camellia lanceoleosa. NCBI lineage: Eukaryota > Viridiplantae > Streptophyta > Magnoliopsida > Ericales > Theaceae > Camellia > Camellia lanceoleosa. The sequence continues at coordinate 73,335,615 of CM045758.1, read as the reverse complement.
TAAGGTAGTGAGTGGAGGACAGATGTCATCATTTTGGAGAATCTGCCATCGATGGCCGGCAGTGGCTCATCAGTGGCCGGCAGTGGCACATTGATGGCCGGCAGGCCTCCACTTGTGGCCGGCAGTACTCCCCTCTTGCTTACTAACTCCCTCACTGAAGACCGAGTTGTCCGTTGCAGTGGAGTCATGTTCTCTGTGTCTTTCAAGGTCTTGTTTTGTCCTGTTGAACTTTGTCGTCGTCTCTTGTTTAAGGTGTATTATTTTCTTGTTCTGTGTCAAGTTGTAATCATCTTCCTGTCATTCATCGAGTTGTTGCAATCTGCTTATCGAGTTGTAAATTTGTTAAGCTTAGCTTTGTTTATCGACTTGTTTTGTTATTAGTCGGTTCACTACCTGATTAGTGCAATTTGAGTGTTTGGTTTTCAAAACAAGACTTCGATTTCATTTACATTGTTGTGTAAAGTAATGCAATGTGATGCGATGCATGAAAGGTACAAACGAAACACTTTTCCAACAAAAAAGGCTATTTTCATTCCACCATAGTTTCTTTTTACAAAAGAGTTTGGTTTTGAAACAAACCCGCCCAACGCAGTACAATGTGCGAAAACTACTAGTAAAAGGGAAAATAAAACAAAAACAAAAACAAAAACAAAACAGAGATCAGCGTCTGAAGTAGCAAAATGTCTGGATCAGTGCTGGTGGTCTCAACTGCGGGAATCCATCCTGGTCCTCTTCCTGGATGAAGGTCCAGGATCTCCACCATCAGCATCCGACTCTGACTCTGACTGCGGACTCATCGCCTCCTCGTCAGATTCATCATCATCAGAGACAGGTCCCTGTGAACTAGTCCCTTGTCCTGCTCTCTCTGCTACTCGAGGAGGTACTGAAGGGCCCGTCCCTGCTCCTGCTGGAATACCCGATGGGCCTGGCGGCAAGAAAGGAATCTGAAAGAGGGACAAGCCACCCAAAATGCATTAGTAACCAAGATGAAGACAGTGTGCAAGCTGTACAAATGTTGATATGTTAAGAAAAGACTTCAAATCAGTGCAGTTTGAATGAACTTACCAGAATGCTATAGATACTGAGTAGGTCCATGCTCATCTGCAGCATCCCTATCACTGAAGCCGTCATTGCTAGAGACTGATGAGTGTACTCAATGGGAGCCTACAAAAATGGTTGAAATCATTAGTACTCTGTATAATATCAAGGGAGATCAAATGACAATACAAGGGATGATAGTGTAGCACATACCGGATTCGAGCCGTAACCTCTGACAAGCTCGTGACTAGCTGGAGGAGGAGCAAAGGGAACCTAATAAATCTCTCCAGCTCGCCCTCGAAGTGTCATAGTAGCAGGCAGCACTGGCCATCCAGACCCCTGTCTCTCCTCAGGACCTCTCCTCCTACGAGACCTGGTCGCTCCGCCTCTGCCCCTCATAGCTGGAGTCCTCGCTCCCTCTCCTCCTCAGACACCAGTCAAAGGCGGCATCAGATGTGTCTGAATGAAGGTCGCGTAGTCACCATTGGCACGGAAGTAATCTGTCTCCAGCCCTACCATGAACTGGATCAGCTGGTCGGCGGATAACATGTGTGTCTCCCCCATCGATGGTGAAGGCGCCATCGATACAAATGGGGCAGGCAACCCCAAAGTCTGACGCACAAAGCGCTCACTCAGAAACCAGACCCGACAGATCGGCCCCTCGAAGAGGATCTGATCTTGAGACATGATGCAGGCGGTGCGATCTTGATCCGGAGTCCTGACGGAATCACCTCCCATGGTCGCTATGTAATTTGGGAAAGAGAACCAACGAGATGATCAGTCGTCAAATGACTAAGGCAGGTGCATTGGGTTAATCGAAATAATCTTATTGCAGACTTACCTCATGCGCCGCGGCTATGTCAAAATACTGTCGGAAAAACATGAAGCCCTTCCAGGTCCTACGACAGAGCGGACCGTCATATACATCGGAAAATGGGACCGTCACTGCAGTCTCCTCCATTGGATCTGGAGCAAGTGCCAGGAAGTATGCATATACCCAAAGCTGTTGAACAAATGTGATCAATACAGCGTATGAACAAGAATCTGAGAATCACGAGAATGCTGTCTGATTACATAACGTATCACGGGCCTAGAAAGGCTGACATTAGATCCTGTGCATATAGTGTATCGTGAATAGTATGTAGATTCTGTGTGTGCAATGTATGGTGTGCAGTGTGCAGCATGTATGGTGTACAGAAAATGCAAAGCAGAAAGCATACAATATGACAGTGAGTACGGAGAGTGCAAATGTTGAACAAAGAAAAACGTACAAATGCTAAGCAAAGTAATGTAAAAGGGGGAACTAGGTTGCGTACCTCCCAAGCTCGCCAGTAACCTCCAATCACTCTCCCGCACATCCGAGAAGTGGAGCTCATGTATCCATAAAGAGTGGTGAGACCGGCTGTGCCCCAGTTATAGAAGCGGACTCGCGGAAGCACCACCAGGGCGCTCAAGAAGTACAAACCCACGGTATTCCACCTGTTCAAAAACATGGTGGTACCAAAAAGGAACAGGAGAAAGCCCCTAGCATACTGCTCCACTCCCTCATCGGTCTGAGGATCCTCCCCGCGAAACTGCTCCTCAAACCGAGAGTATCTAACCATACCCGCTCGAGCAAGAGGTGGATGTGCTCCAAGCAACACATCCCATGCAGCCACCCACTCCCCCATGTCGGGATCTAGAGGAATCGGATCACCTCCCACTCCCAGACCGGTGATCATAGCAAAATCAAAAGGAGTCATGGTCATCTCCCCTGCTGTGGAAAAGTGAAAGGAATTGGTGGTGTCCCACCACCTCTCCACAAGAGCCCCCAGGAGAGGGCGACTCGCAGTAACCCATGTCAAACCACAGCAAAATATATCGAAGCCGGTCTCGTTGACAATCCGGCGGACCCCCATGGAGAGCACATCGTACCAGTCGCGAGCAGTCATAGCGCTGTAGCCTCGGAAGGAGCGAGATCCCTCCTGTTGAAAATACAGTTTCAAATCAAATCGGGGGAATATTGAAAATGCAGTTTCAAGTCAAATCAACACAGTTCGAATTAGATCAGCAGTGTGTTGAAAATCTGATTCGGTCAGTTAGTGATGTATTGAAAATCTGATTGCATCGAAGCGATGATGTGTCAAAGATACATTCGAATTCAGAATAGTGGCACATGAGATGCGGTTATGTGCAGTGTATACAGGATAGCAGTGTATGAAATGCAGTCAGATTAAACCATGCGATGCAATCAGATCGAAATAGTGCAAAAGATGCAGGTATTCGAAAGCAATACTACACAAAAGACAAAGGTGGTACCTCTACGGCGATGGCCGACAAGTGAAACATCGGCTCTCGCAATAGGAGGTCATCTGGTACATCCTCATCAAAATTGGTAAAGGAATGGATGCCTCCCGCCACTGGAATGATGTGAGTCTCCGGATGGTACACCGCAGGGTCGAAGGGACGTGCATCCAATGGTAATGGCAGAGGCTCAACCTCTGGCTCGGCCGCAAACTCTACCGCTAACTCTACTGGAGGGAGTGCCGGGAAACCCTCATCATGAGGCACATCGTCTGCCATCTGAGACGAATGCAAAGGAAGGATGAGAAAATGGGCAAAAATGAGTAAGATGATGAAATTTAGAGTAAACTCAAACCCTAAGAAAGAGAAAATTCAAGAAAAGTTAAAAAAAACCCGGGAAAGTCAACTTACCTCGAGAGAAGACCGGGGGAAATGATCCTTGAATTTGGAAAATGGTGAAAGAAGCCTCGGATGCAATTTCTGATCGGTTTAAATCAAAGAAAACCAAGAGTCCTTCATGGTGTAAGGTTAAATAGGGTGGTGGGAAACGCGTAGAATGCGCGAATCTAGAGAGAAGGCACACCTAGGAAGGAAGAAAATTGATTTCTATGGAAGGGTTTGTGAGGAAATGGGTTAGTTTTGAGCCAATTTAAGGGCCCACGGCCTAAAAGCCTCTTTTGCCCGAATCTGCCACCGATGGCGGCGAGAACTGTCGGTGGCAGCGGCGATGTCATCGATGGCTGGCGGTTGATGAAGATGGCCGGCAGTGGCCGGCGGTTGTCCCAGGTGACCAGCGAGCCTTCTCCAGCTTTCCTGGCCTATTTGATCTTGGAATCTGTTCCCGGGGACCAGCAACCTTGTGAAATGCTCAAAACTTAATGCGAGATGTCTCCATGCGAGCTCGGGAATCACGTCCTCAATATACGATGGTTTACACCCATCAATGCGCACGAGGTGTATCCTTTTGACGTATCCTAAACCCTCCGGGAGGTAAACCGAAGGTCTTCTTTTAAGATGTCTTTATTAAGCATCTTTCTCTTCTATTGTTGTTAATTAGCATTCGTCTGTTACAATGAACACCCGTCTAGTTCACATGCATTGCTTTGCATATCTCTATTATGCATTGTCATGCATTTTCTCTATCATGCAATTGTCTTGCATTTTCTTGTCACACATCGCTATACACTTCTTTATCATGAGTTGTCCTAATTTCTACTATACACATTGCATGCATTGTCGTGTATGCTTTACTTACATGTGTTCAATTTCTACTATACACATTGCATGCATTGTCGCGTATGCTTTACTTACATGTGTTCAATTTCTACTATACACATTGCATGCGTTGTCGCGTATGCTTTACTTACATGTGTTTAATTTCAAGTTTCTATACACATTGCATGCGTTGTCGCACTATACTTTACTTACATGTGTTCAATTTCAAGTTCCTTCACACATTGCATGCATTGTCGCACTATGCTTTACTTGCATGTGTTCAATTTCAAGTTCCTTCACACATTGCATGCGTTGTCGCGCTATGCTTTACTTACATGTGTTCAATTTCAAGTTCCTTCACACATTGCATGCATTGTCGCGCTATGCTTTACTTACATGTGTTCAATTTCAAGTTCCTTCACACATTGCATGCGTTGTCGCATTGTGCTTTACTTACATGTGTTCAATTTCAAGTTTCTATACACATTGCATGGGTTGTCGCATTATGCTTTACTTACATGTGTTCAATTTCAAGTTTCTTCACACATTGCATGCGTTGTCGCGCTATGCTTTACTTACATGTGTTTAATTTCAAGTTTCTATACACATTGCATGCGTTGTCGCGCTATGCTTTACTTACATGTGTTCAAGTTCAAGTTTCTTCACACATTGCATGCATTGTCGCGCTACGCTTTACTTACATGTGTTCCATTCCTGTTTTACACATTGCATGCGTTGTCGCGCTATGCTTTACTTACATGTGTTCAATTTCAAGTTTCTTCACACATTGCATGCATTGTCGCGCTACGCTTTACTTACATGTGTTCCATTCCTGTTTTACACATTGCATCCCTACCGGCTTGCGTTGTCACGCATGCCGCCTCCTTGCATTTTTTTATGCACATTTCATGCGCGTTGTGACGCAGCTTTTCAAATGCATTGTTATGCATATTCGTAATGATATTGTATCTGTTAAGTTCATTTCTTTTTCAGGCACGATATTGTATGTATGGTTCATTTGAAGCTGGCATGGCCAGACGAGCCGCACAGGTATTGTACACACTCCGCGTGAAACGTGGTAAGAATTGCATAATTTTCTTACATCCTTCCTGTTGGAATATGTAAGACTGTTGTTTACCCGCTTAAAACTGTTGCATAATTTGCTTCATTACAGCATTCTTGGCGTGATAATTAGTCATGCTCTTGCATCTTGCATACCGCTTGCATTATGCCCCAGCCTCCGGGCGCATCCGCATGCTTATACTAATTGATTGTCTGAGTCTTCGGCTTTGTCAAAAATGGGTCGTCTCTGGGCTTTGACATTCACTCTCATCACTTTGTCACTGTTGAGTTCTTTCAAAAAGGGGCAACTGTAGACACCCCATTTTTTACCGTCCTCAAGACTTGGTTGTGCTTGCAGGTACACCCAACAACTAGTTCAATTGCTCGTCAAGCACTCGACTATCGCGGCGGAACGTCACCGGTTCGACCTTCCCGGACCCTGTATCCTTTCTGCCCTTTTTTTGGACCCTGACTAGGTCCTTTTAGAGTGGACCTTGTAGTGCACTGCCGGCCATGGCCTTGACCCTGCCGGCCCTTGGTGATGCCATGCCAGCCAATGGTGAGCCACTGCTGGCCATTGATGATGGCCGGCACCCCCCCTCTCTTAGTTGGTTTTCCTCTAGATCTTCTGAGCCAGTTGGATTTTTGTTATCTCCCCTCCATACAAGTGTATGGAGGGATGGAACTCTTGCAAAGCTTTGCATTGCCTTCTTCTATATAAGCAAGAAGGCTCCCTTTATATCAGAGATTGGATGATATTTGGGAAGATATATCTCTCTATATTGTTGCTAAATTGTGCCTTGAACTTGATTTTTCTTGCACTTTTACACTACAACACATAGATATACACCACCACTATTGGACTAAGCTTCTTGGAAGGGATTCTTGAGGTCTAGAAACTGGTTTCCACCCCCCTGAAGTTGCTGGTTTCGAAGAGGGTCTTCAAGGGTGAGTATTTTCCCCATTTTTGCATTTTCTTGCACCTTGCTTTAGCCCTCTTTACATATTGTTTTAGGCTTTTCTTATAACTGAAAAAAGTCTTTTTTTAAGTTCATTTTAAGTTTGGTTAAGGTCATTTTGCTATTTGGGGTGTGCAGTCCCCTTGCATGCTTTGTTTGGCTTTGTTTTAAGCCATATTTGGAGGCTTCCGAGCTAGCCTTGGTTTGGCCTTCCTACCACTGAAATCCAATGGATTTTTAGTGGTAGAGGTGTGGTTTTGAGGTCCTAAATCAGAGGGGGTAATCCCCTCTCTTTGTATTCCTCTTTGCTTGCATTTTTGGCCTTCCAAAGGACCTCTTAGTTGCATGATTCTAGGCCTTGTTCCAAGCCCTTTTCAATGGGTTTTAGGAGCCCCATAGGCTATTCCTAGAGTCGGTTTTTCCATGCTAAGTGTCCATCTTGCGTGTGCTTAACAACCCCTTGCATGGCCCTCCAAAGAAGACCCTCATTTTTGTATGCATTGCCTGCATTTCCATGATTATTTGGGCATATTTTGGCATGTTTTGTTCACTGATTTTGGCGGGTTTGGTGAGATTCCATATGTTTCATATACATGCCATACAACTCATGCTTACTAGCCAATCTTACATGTTGCCTTAGCCCTTCATGTGAGCATCTTTTGGCCATGCTTTGAACTAGAAATGTTCATGTTTTGGGGCTGGCTTAGCTCTGTCTTTGTGCCTCATAGTCAAATAATACATGCTTTGTATAGCTATAGTGTAAATGCTTAGGCTAATCTTGGGTTTTGAGGTCTCTATCATGTCATACATGTGATGTTTGCATGTCTTGCCCTCATTCCACATGCTATTTCAGTCTATGAAATGTTTTCATACACTTGCATTTGACATGCCCTGAATGCTTTGTATAGCTTGTGCTTTATGCCTCAAGAGTGGACTTTTGTGCATGCCACTTAGCCTAAGCCTTTGGCTCATCATTTCAATGCATTTTGGGTCCTAATATACCATGATGTAACTCTGTTTTTGGTTGTCCAAGTCATGCCATGATTGGTTCTCATAGGTGTAGTGCATTGCCTCTTTCGTAGCCTTGCATGTTCTATGCTTTAGCATTGTATGCCAGCTTGCTTTGGCTCACTTCCATGCATGTTTTAGTCTCATATCAGTACGTACTAGGACTGTTTTGGGTTGCCCTTGCCATATCCTTCATGCTTTGTATAGCTGTAGCGTAATCGGCCTTGCAAGCTTCGTGTTTCGGTGATTCACGAATGCTATCTTTGAGCTATTTAAATGATTTGGCATCATTTATCACCTCATTTCAGTGCATATAGTGTTGTTGCACTTGCACATTTGTCACTTCTTAGGCACTTTTGAGAGTTACCCCTTTTAGGCCCCTTTATTGAACCTTTCGCATTTTGCATGCTTGAGTGTATTGTGTGGCTTAATTCATCCCTTTGGCTACTGTTTTGGACCTAGTTGAGAGTCGTCCACCTTTGGTGTAAGCCCATCTTACCATGTTGTCACATGCTTGTTTCATTTCGTATGTTGTCACATACTTGTATAGCTTTGCATACATTGCATGCTCACATGTTCATGTTGCATTTTGTCATGTTGTCCAAGGTTGTCACCTCACATCATGCTTATACGCTTGTTGAACACTTGAGTCATATTGCATGTTTGCCATACTTATATGTTGCATTGTTTGGATTAAGTGTTAATCCGAGCACGAGGAACGAGGGGCGTTTCACACTCCGAGTGATGGAACGTGTCTCAATTCTCGATGCCAAGCTCTTGATGATTCATGATAGAGTTCTAGGCTTTACTTGTCAGATTTGTGCATTCATTTTCATATTGATTTGCACAAGTTGGATCTTTGGCCATCATGCATCGGGATGCGTGATTGATGGTCGTGGATCCGACTTGGCCTCTCCCTTGATGTTTTGAGGTGATTTGGAGTGCCATGGTGCGTACATGTCCTTGGGAAACCCTCCATTTTCTCTATTTTGTGCTTCGTTGCAGTTTGGTGTCACAGCACACCAGTGGCTGGCAGCCTGCCATTGATGGCCGGCAGTGTGCCACTCTTGGCCGGCAATGGACCACCTTTGGCCGGCAGTGCTCCTTTCATGGCCGGCAGGCCACTGGTGACTTCCCCTGCAGTGTTTTGGTAAGTTTCTGCAGCAAGCACTGGAAGACACCCTGCAAACAGAGCCTCTAAAGAGCAACCGGAAGGCGTTTCAAGGCGAGGAACCGAAGCAAGCATGCGTGCCTCCCTTCTTCAAACAGAGTTGGAATAGCACCGTTTACTGCTTTCCCTACTTGCTAGTCAGTTAGCATTCATTTATTTGTAATAATTAATTTGTTAATTAATTAAGTGCTATAATAATTAGTTGTAGCTAGTTATTCAATTCGGATCTGTAATAATTAATTAGCTCATGAATTAGTTAATTAGGCGGCTTGTATTGCTTATTCAGTCCCTCCGAGTGAGGACAAATTTGTAATAAGTGTGGGTCCGTGTGTGCATGTCTTCCAACCCCCACTTCTTTCTCCCTTTTACTTACCTTCTTTTGATGGTTAGTATTAGGACATGTTTAGTTAAGCATCCTTATGCTATGCATGCGTGTATCATTCATCAGTATCGCATACACCGGGCTCAGCGCATCATGCTAACAGCATAGTATTCCAAATCTAACTTGAATACGTGTTACTTGTCACATTCCACATGCCATCCTAGGATTAGCCGAGCCTATTCTAGATTGCATTTTGTATGCGATGCATTAGGCACTTAACACGAACATGGATCATGCATGATTGCTAACAAGTTTTCTGTGTTGGCTTGGAATACAATGTAAGTATTTATGCTTTAGCATCTCACATGAGTGTGAATGTTAACATGACAGCATGCTTACCATGTGGCTATATGCTTATGTGATAAACTGCCTGAATGCCTGTGGGTGAAGGTTGGATTGTTTGAATTGGGACAACTCATTGAAATCCGTATTTTAGCCTACTTGCGAGTAGCAAATTTCAAAACATTTCCAAACAAACGGATATGCAATGCTTTGTTGCAAATTAGGCGATCTAGTCAATACTTGTTTTGCTGTGCGCATCACATAGTAATTCTAGCTAATTAATCGGAATAAGAACACATAACATTTTCAAAATTAGATATCATGGTTAGTAGAGGCCGATCTTCGGATCGGGCGAGAGAATGCTCATAGTGACCTTCCCCAATTGTACCCAAGTTCGAGCCGAGGCACCTTTGGTGATAGCGGACCCGTGGCCTTTGGCACCGAGTCAGGGTTTCCTAAATTCCCCCATTAAAAAATATTTAGGTGGCGACTCTGTATCTGGCAAAGCAGTCCATGTTTGGCACTTCTTTCAAAAAAATCTGTTTCTCAAAACAATTTGCCGGATTTGGACTCTTTGGTTCAGATTAAGAACCATGACACATTGAGTCTTGAACTGCAGTGAGCCCCCCAAATGAATGAAATGGGACTTCTTATCTTCTGTGCCATAAGTCTGGTGACTTCTTATCTTCTACTGCATTTAGACTTTCCAGACAAATCTTCGTTTGAGTCTTGTACAGTGTTGAAGACATCTCTCCTTTGGTGATTGTTAAAGCTCCTTTTGTCAGCTTCTAACAACCATTTCCGAATGTACTTGTATAGCCCTGTCAGTCCAAGGCGCTTCCGGAGATAAGATTGAGGCGCAAATCTGGAACATGCCTCATATCTTTAAGAACCTGCTTGTGTCCAACATTAGTCTGAATACTAATGTCTCCAATGCCCACAATCTTTGAATAGCTATAATTTCCCATTCGAACAGTGCCAAAATCTCCAATGTTGTACAAGCTGAAGAGTTCTCTATGGGAAGTGGCGTAATAGGATACAGCTGTGTCTATCACCCACTTTGTACAGCTGTGGTTAGCCACGTGTAGGCAATCCTCCGCTTCACCAACTGCAAGAAGTATTTCATTAGTTGTTGTGGCTGTCGTGTTCTTATCTCCCTTTGAGTTACTGTTTTGACCTTTATTTTTTCGTCTTGGACAGTTCCTCTTTATGTGACTCTCCTAGCCACAGTGAAGGCAAGTGAAGCTAGAGTTACTTTGGCTTTTACTATCTCTAGATTTACTCATGTTGTTCTATCTGCCTGTACTCTTACTTCTTTCTCTGCCTCTGCCTCTGCCTCTATCTTCTGTGACAAGAGCACGGGACTAATTACCTCCCATGTCTTTCCTCCTTGTCTCTTCATTGTACATGGCATCTGTGACCATGCTCATGGTCAGCTTTCCCTCTAATGCAGAGTTACTGAGAGAAACCACCAACATCTCCCAATTATCCGGTAAAGAACTGAGCAGTAGTACGGCTTGTATTTCATCATCCAAGGGCATCTTGATGGTTGCAAGTTGATTCTCCAAATTCTTGAATTCACTAGTGTGTTCGGCAACAGACACACGATTCTTCAATTTTAGATTTACAAGCCTTCTCATTACCAAGGCCTTGTTTCAGGCGGTCTTTCACTAGTACATTCTTTCTAACATTGTCCAGAGGATATATGCATTTGTCTCTTGGCGCAACGTGGTGGAACATACTGTGGTCTATCTACTATTTGATATAACCGACAATCTTCCGATTCATCTTTATCCAGTCTTTATCCTTCACTTCTTCCGATTTAACCCCTTTTTGAGCAATAGGGTCAAATAGGTCTTTAAAATATAGGATTTCTTTCATCCGAGGCTTTCAGATTGCAAAATTTGAAGGATATAACTTTATCATCGAGCTTGAATTTGATGTAGATTCCTCTATCATCTTCTTGCTGTTTACAGAAACTCTGATTCAAAAATCTGACCGTACAGATCTCTTCGGAATACTCAAAATAGTTGGAAACCACTATTGGCTCACCAAAATCGGACTTCAAATGGCTTACATTTAGCAAAAATAAGTTCGATGGTTCAGATCTGCGGACATACCTTAGCCGCGTAGCACCAAATAACCCCTCTATTTCTGGGTTGAGTCAACCTGATAGTTTGACCAGTTAACATGTACTGACGTGGCAGCCACACGGCGATGACGTGTGAGACACGTGGCAGCCACGCGACGCTGACATGGCCATCTCGATGACGTGGCATCCACGCGGCAATGACGTAGCATCTACACGACGCTGACGTGGGATCCGCGTGTCGATGACGTGGTACCATGTGTCGATGGCATGGCATCCACGTGTCGATGATGTGGCGATGACGTGCGGTGCACTCTCCTTCTTCCTATGGCCGCGCGTTGTGCATGTAAATGAGACTGGTGTGACGGCGCGTTTGGTGTGTGGCAGATAAAGAGACCCACCCGCCGTTTTTAGAAGGCGCGTGAGAGCGCGTGGAATATTTTCTGGAGCTGGGATTTTCGATGTCGGACTTCGGCTCGGCAAGATCTTCCTCCCAGTATAAATTTCGACAAATTTGAGGTCTGATATTGTTGGTTATTTCATGATTTTGTTTTTCCTTGTGGGATGTTTACGTGGTTTGTGAAGTAGTCTGTGGTAGAACTGACATGGGAATGAGAGATTATCTAGTGTTTGATTGTTATACAAAAATATGATAACAAAATGATGACAATGGTTGCTGTAAAATCGGCTTGGGCTGCAAAAAAAATTTAATCACCAAGTGGCTCCATATCCAACAAAAGAAAAAAAATACAAAAGGATTGCCTTGGCATGTATCAAGAACTTCATATTATATATACAACGAACAACAAGAAATCATCAAAAAGCGACTGATTAATTTTGCAGAGAGAAAGATTACCTTGAAGTGGCCAAGACACTCTTGTCGTAAAACCATGTGTCTTTGGCACCGCAGAGGTAGAAGCAGTAGGGAGTTTGATCAAAGTAAATAAGATATACCCTCCCCATTATTGTGTCAAGAAAGATCTATGAAAAAAGCAAATCCTATATCTCCCAAGAAAACTAATTAGTAGCTAACCAGCCTTGTTAACCCACCATGCAACTGCTCAGATTTAATCTCCTGAGCTCAATTCATTAAAAAAATTTAAAAAATCAGAAATTCAGTTTCAAACATTGATAGGATGTCTAACGAATAGAGAGCGAGAGTCACCATCATTTGAACCCAGATCAGTCGTGTAATGCTAAGGTGGGTTAGGCTTTATTCACCCTAAATACAAAGTGAGAGTCACCATTCACACACTAGTTATGAATTTCTATGATTTTATATCATAACTAATACCATATTAATCATAACCAGTGTCCTATTAACTTATAAGTTAGTAGACAAAACAAGAACTAGTAATGAATCTAGTAGACAAAACAAGAACTATATACAGTTTTAGTAAACGAGAATTCTTAAATCTACAATAACATTCTTGAATCCGCAAAGAAGATAGAAGAAAAACTCTTTAAAATATTATTCATTATTCATTGAATGAATCCATTACATATACTCGTAGGCTTATTTATAATAAAATAAGCCTAATATTTGTAGAAAAAGTAATTTTAAAATAAATTAAGAAACTTAAATTAACACAAATTAAGAAACCTAAGAGAATAAAAAACTAATATTCTAAACTATTTAAAATCCTTGTCAAAATCTAATTTCAAAATAATAAAATTACAAAATATAAAAATTATAAAATTATAAAATTTTGTTCTACATCATCTCCTCTCTTCTTCTTCTCCTTCTACTGCCCGCCGTCGGAGTTACTACCCTAAATGGGTGCGAATAAAGGTGAAATAGTGAGCTACATGAATCCATTGTTGTTGTCATTCCTTAACATCAAAAATTTACAAAGAACCAAAAGCAATAACAAGAAGATCAACATGTTTCTAAACCAAAACTAAAACCAAAACCAAGAAAAGATTTTAAAGAAAACAAGAAAAACCCAGAAAAATAAATACAATAATTTTCTTTTGGGGGAGATTTTGTTCAAATACAAAAATCATCAAAAGAGGTTTGTAAATAAATCAGTCCCTTTAGCCCAGATCTAAGAAAACCAACCTTGAAGGATACAAAAATTACCCTCCTAGGTGATTTGATAAAATTGAAATTTATATAACAAAAACAAAGCTTAAAAAAATAGAAATCAGTGAATGAAAAACACTGATCTCTGTTCTAAAAACACCTGAAATCACTAAAAATACAAAAAAAATACAAAAAATAAAAAAACTTAATTTTTAAAAAATTAAACTCAAAAATTTAAAACCAAACAAGGTGATTTTTTCATTTTTTACTTTTCCCTTTTCTAAAAGCAGCGAAAATTTTTTTTTCCCTTTTCTACAAGCTGATATACGACAGCTTAAAACTATGAAGCAGATAGGTAACGCTAAAGCTCTAAAAAACTTTTGGACAGTAAGCGTAGGAAGATAACTAGTATTTAATGCTTGTTAATCTGGTTACATTTTAGAAATAGTATATACATATTACTTTTGTTATTCAACCTGATTTTATTATTAAAGATGCAGTAGCCCTTGTTGATAGTGGTGCTGACATGAATTGTATACATGAATGATTAATTCCCACCAGATACTTTCAAAAAACTACTCAATCACTTACTAGTGCTAGTGGTAATTCTATGCACATCAAGTATAAGATACCTAAAGCTCTTATCTGTGTCGGTATTTGCTTATTTACATCTTTTGTCCTTATCAGAAATATGTCCCCAACAATCATTTTGGGAACGCCATTTTTATGTCTTTTAATGCCTATCACTAAAATTGATCCTATATGCATTCACACGACTATCAGTAATCAACTATTTATTTTTGAATTTATTACAGAACCCTACAAAAAAGAGCTAGATCAAATTGTAATTTAGTTACTTTTAAAGAAAAAAAAATTAATTTTCTTCAAACGAAATTCATTTTCTTCTGAGATGAACAATGGATGTTTGATCCATGGGAAATCAAGCGTATCTTACCACGCAACAATTTCCTCCTCATTTTGACCAGTACAAATATGTTTATGAATAGATACTTATTGAAACTGTAGCTGCGGAGATCAAGCATACTATGCATGATCCCTCCAAAACCGCTAGTCCCATCCAGTATAGTAAAATTACTATCAGAAACATTATGCTCATTACCACATGGGGTATTCATCTGCATACCACTCGTCACCTTGACATTCGTAACAGGGAAACCCGGTATAGTTATTGGGACTATATCGATACTTTTACTCAAACATTTTACTACCAGAATCCCATTAATAACCATTCTTGGTTCATCCGTATTTGCCTTGATGTCCTCAAAAACGATGTCCCTTCTTGGTTCCTCGTTTGGTGGGATAAATTAGGGTTACAGTTAGAAGTTTTACCAATATCAATTAGGGAAGCAATGTTTCACAACAGCTTTTGGTCATCACTGCCTATGTGGAGACTCCCTCTAGAATAACTCAGAAAGAGTCTTTACAAATTAAAGATATTGTGCCATTAATAAAACAGAATACTTATACTAATTTATGTTTCAAACAGTAGGCAAACAATTGACTAGAATCGAAGAAACTATTGAAACCTTTAAAGATCGTCAATTGATCCCAACACCACTAGCCACTACTCTCCAACCAATAAATATTAAACCACCTTTAGAAGTAACTAATTTTAAGTTACGATCTGATAAACAGGATAATTAATTTATGGATACGCTTCTGAGAAAAATGAATGAATTAAATTTAGGGAAATCTGCACAAGGACATAGTTCTATAAATATGTTGTCTACTCAACAAACTCCAGAATTAAAACACGAGGATGGAGAAATTACCCCTTCTCTCATTTATGAAATTTAGAACAATTTTCAAGACATGCAGTTTGTTAACAAAACCATTTTCCCCAAACAAACAGAATGAACAATTACAATCAAATCTAGTAGGCATTATTATCATAGACCTACCCCTTAGGATATTCTTTATGAAGAAAATTATTTTCATGCCCAGAATTCTTGTCATGGCAAAACCATTTATGAATGGAAATTAGATGGTTATTCTGAATACTATATATATGAACTAATCTATCAAATTCTTATATATGCCACGATATGTAAGCAGAATAATAATACTGATCATCAGATAGTTTGATTCATTGACAATGGATTTACAGGTATCCTTAAAGGATGATGGGATAATGTTCTCACTCCTTCTCAACAGAATGAAGTTTTAAATGTAATTAAAATTGAAACTAATCTGACCACTAATACTGCTGTTTACCAAGAAGATGCAGTTTATACCTTAACTCAAAACATTATATATCATTTTGTTGGAACCGCTAATGTAACGCCATCAAAATAATAACATTAAAACCCAACAATTTAGACATGCGTTGATATAAAACAGAGATATTCTTCTATTCATCAGAGTAGTTCATTACATTGAGTATTACATGTTAACAACAAAAGCAAATGCCCTACGGGCTTACAGCTTTCCAAGTTAACACTTGGTTACAAAAAGAGAGTACTAACTCAATACAGTTTAAGCCCTTGGCTTGAATTTACATGTAATACATCCAAAAGCTAACAAAAGCGACAAAAAGTGCACTTTGCCTCTAGCCTCCCAAGCTATGTCCTTGGAGGTGGCATACTACTATGCCAAAATGATGTCCCATAAAGGGTGAGCCACAACCCAAGAGAAATACACTAAACCAATATGAACAATGACTAAAATATTAGCGGTTGATAGATGGTCAACACGTATACATCCACATATATCACATTCGGTTTCATGACATTAAGTCCATGTTACATTTCATTTCCCATTTCCTTTTCAACTTTGAGTTTGAAAACAATGCTCAACATCTAGCCAAATAACTTAATGAGATTAAGACTCATCTTTAAAACACTTTCGCAATTTATGATGGATACACATTTTAATGCTGTATCGATAACACATAAACCATTTCCACACTTTACAAAAGATACACATTTCGGTGCTGTATCAACATAACATAAAATCACTTATATACTTCACAATTGATAACGATATACATTTTAGTGCTATATCAAATCAATTCGAACACTTCCATTATCAACACTTGATACACATTGTAGTGCTGTATCAATGTCACACAAAATCCGGTTTAGAGGTCCATCCCCTATCTTCCCCTAAACCGTGGAGTACATCCCCTATCTCCTCCCACACAACACATGTATATAAACATAGATCATATACAATACATAAAGTTAATGTATTATTTCTCTGGCTATATTCAATAGCATACTCAATCGATTAGTTTTAGTTTGCCTAATCATCATGCATTGTCTACAACAATCAAGACTATCCTCCATTGATAGCCCAAGCGATTATTTCTATACTGAAAATAAAAGCACCAAATGGATATATAATCAACATTCACAATCCAATTCTTCATTTCTCCAAATTAATTTAACTATGTAATTAGGGCATTTTTCCCATAAGTTACATAACAACCCTAAGGTTCCATTTTCATCCATAATCCAACATTCAACTCATTTCTCTATGCCAAGCATGCATATTGGTTTTATTATAAACAAAACCCCAACTCTTGTAAAATTACACAAAAGACCCAAACTTTCTCATAATTACACAACAACCTCCAACATATCAAAATACCAAAATTCAAAGACAAAGCTCATAAAGAGGAGTAGGGTATCCCTACTTCGAAGTTTGAGCTCAAACGGAGATGAAGACCAAAATCCAACATGCTCCAAATCCCAAGTTTTTCAGATTAAATCAAAGCCCAAGCTACCCTCTATCTTTTTAACAAAGGCCCTAGGATAGGTTCACACTAGAGGGAGATGAAATCCTAGAGAGAAGACAAGTCTAGAGAGAGTGGGTCTCGGATCTAGGGTTTGAAAAAGAGAAGGGGATGAAAAAGTGAAGTTTTCCCCGCTGCTGCCTACTGATATAAAACAGGCTCGCTCGAGCAAAGGATTGGTCGCTCAAGCGACCAGACACAAAGAATACTCGCTCGAGCGAAGAAGGTCTCGCTCGAGCCAAAACTCAAGCTTAGTGCGCAATCGAAGCACACTCGAGCGACAGAATGCTCGCTCGAGCGAGGAAACTCAAAACATACACCTCACTCGCTCGAGCGAAGGAAAGCTCACTCGCTCGAGCCAAGAAACATAGCTCTCAGGTCAAAATGTAGCCTTGAGCGCATGCTCGAGCCTTGAGACTTCTCGCTCGATCCACCAGACACAAAACTCGACTCTCGCTCAAGAGACTAAACCCTGGCTCGAGTGAAGGATCCAAAACAAAGAGCTCGCTCGAGCGACAAACTTCTCGCTCGAGAGAAGGACCAAAATTCTGGGCAGCAACCATTTGCCCCCAAACACAACCAACCTGTAACAAACCTGCCCAACACATCCTATAACTCAAATACAAAGTATGAAAGGACGTAAACAAGATTTAAACAACTGCTAACATCCACGGACACAAGTCCGGATCACTGTACAACAAGGGGTAAAACCCGGGATCACTATAGATAATGTTAACAATGATCGTAGTCGTGAACTTCTCCAGAATCTTAGATGTCCATCTTTAACCCATTTTCGTTGGTATAAAGATGTATTCTTAATGAAAGTTATGAAACGACCTGATGCTAACAGTAAACATTGGAAAGCCAAATTCATTGATGGCCTTCCTACTCTTTTTGCAGAAAAAGTTTAAAAAAAACTTAGGGATCGGCATGATCGCATTGCCATTCCCTATAATCAGTACACATATGGCCAACTTATAGGGCTAATCCTCGAAGGTCTTTCTTTGTGTAATGACCTTAAACTTCAAAATCAAATGAGAAAACAAAATATTACTAGCAAAAAAGAGTTTGGTGAATTTTGTGATCAATTTGCCTATGACACCAAAATTCAGTATCCAACCAAAACCAGAAAATCTTATCATAAGAAGCCTTTCAAATAGTATCATAAACACTATAAAAAAAATCCAAAAGTCTTCCTTCCGCCTCTCACTAGAAAAAGTTTTCTTCTCCAACCAAGAAAACCACCGTTAAAAAAGCAGCCACTTCTAAAAAAGATATTAAATGCTATAAGTGTAGTGCAATTAGACATTATGCTAATCGATGTAGATCGAAATTAAAACAGAAAATTAATGACATGTCTTTAGATCCAATTATAGCTCAACAACGTTTACAGACTTTATCTGAAGAAGAAACAGACACTAGCTCTGAGTCAGATAAACTCGCTGAGCTTTACTCTCCATCTACCTCTAGTGATGAGCTAGATACACCATAACCTAATTATTCTTGTTCTATTAATCTAAATCAAAATTTTGAAATCAACTATTGGAAATCCATAGTTGAAATGAATGGTTTGGACCTTGGAAGTCCTAGTATTCATGTTTTAACCGATGACCAAAAATCCATGAGAAAAATAACTACAATAATTTTCTTTTGGGGGGAGATTTTGTTCAAATACAAAAGGATCAAAAGAGGTTTGTAAATAAATCAGTCTCTTTAGCCCAGATCTAAGAAAACCAACCTTGAAGGATACAAAAATTATCCTCCTAGGTGATTTGATAAAATTAAAATTTATATAACAAAAACAAAGCTTAAAAAAATAGAAATCAGTGAATGAAAAACACTAGATCTCTGTTCTAAAAACACTTGAAATCACTAAAAATACAAAAAAAATACAAAAAAATACAAAAAAAAAAAAAAAAAAAAAACCTAACTTTTAAAAAATTAAACTCAAAAAACTAAAACCAAAGAAGGTGATTTCTCTCTCCTCTTTTTCTAAAAGTAGTGAAATTTTATTAGAGAAAAAAGAAAGATTTGTCTTTTATATGGATTATTATAATTTTTGTGAGTGAGTTATTTATTATAATAATCTGTTGATTATTATTATGCTCAATTCTATGATTATATTTTTATACTCAATTATATTAATAAAAACTATTTAGTTAACATGTATATGATGTAAGTAAAAAATGAATCTTTTAACTTTTTTATATGATTTTTTAAAACTTTTTTATGTGATTTTTAAAAAATCTTTTTGACTATCTTTTTTTCTTCCCAAACACACCCTTAAAATGCTCAAAGAAGACTTATTGTGTGTCTAGTGAAATTACAATGTATATGATTTTATTTTTGGATAAATTATACTCACCTCCTTAAAAAAAAAAATCAACTTTTAGAAAATTAAATTCAGAAAATTGGAACCAACAAGGTGATTTTATTATTTTTTTCTTCTAAAAGCAGTGAAATTTTATTATAGAAAAAAAGATTGGCTCTTATATGGATTATTATAATTCTTGTAAGTGAATTACTTATAAAAAATCATGTTGAATAATATTATATTCAATTAATGCACTGCTGGAAATAGGAGTTTTGGCAGCGTTTTATAAGTCTAAAAAACGCCGTCAAATCTTTTTGTGATGTTTAGTACTGAACGCCGAAGACGTGGCCGTCGCTATAACCTTGTGACGCTTTGGAAACGTCACTATATTACTAAAAGTTCTACATAATGGTAAGATGATGTCACATGATATTTTAGCGACATTTAAAAAACGCCGTCATAGACATTTTACATTCTAAAAATCTACTCGTTGAGATTGGGATATAGTGACATTTAAAAAACACTGCCATGGCCTTTTTATTTTTATTTTTTTAAATTGTACTAAATTTATATAGTTGAACTAAAAAAATACCTGTTATAAACAATTATTAAGAACTAATAATTTATGTTTATTAAAATAATAAACAAACTAAGCTTGGAAACAAAATTAAAAATAAGAAACAATGCATTGCATACCAAAGCATAAAAATAATTCATGTTCAAACTTTAAATACATCAATTGAAATCAAAATGGTCAAGAAAAAGTCGTATTACTTTAACTTCAAAAGTAGCTCTCATCAGTGTGAGATGAACAACATTTAAAAGAATTGCAGCAACAATAAAAAATAAAAAATAAATCGAACCAATATTCAAGAGTAGTTGCCAGTTCTAACCAATAACTAATATACAACTTTTCAGTAGCTTCCAAGTCTTCCATTGAGCACTAATATCAATTGAAGGAACAAGAATTGCAACAAGAAGAAAAAAATAAAAAAATAAACCAACCATTTCAAACATTAAAAACAATAAGAGAGTAAAAACCGAACCAATATAAATAAGATCGAGATAAGAGAGTGAAGCATTAAGGAACTATTTCTTTGAATGTCAAGACCGTGATAAGATCGAGATGCAAGATACTCTATCCCTGATTTAGCTGTTCCCTTGATTATTGATTTAGGGTCCTTGTTGCTCACCTGAAGAGCCTTCTCTATTGTTTTCACTAAGCCAAGAGTTCCATCTTCATTTTCCTCATTGGTCTCTGATAACACACACATTCAAATATTCAAAATATTAGAAACATTAATTACATTTACCATGTTCCTGTCCTATGTAGAAAAAAAACACCAAAAAGGTAAATTTGGGTTATGTGTGATTTTATCCATCTTACCTACAGAAAAACAGGAAATAAATAAATAAATAAGAGAGACAGTTTTCCATCAAGTAAATTAATGGACATGGAAAACAAGTAGAAAAAATAAATAATCACCAGGTAAAGATTTTCCCTCTGCCTTTCGGAGAGTGTTTTCTAATCTCAAAAGCAAAATGGCCATATCAATAAGGCAGGGACAATCAATATAAATAATTTTATTGTAAACAACATTTATCACCGGATAATCCTTATTGAACTTGGAGAGGGATATATTAAAGGAAACAAACAACTAAATAATTTGAGGTTGTAGACACCCCATTTTTGACCGTCCTCAAGACTTGGACGTCACCGCTCGAACACTCGGTGATTATCCATGTTTGTGTTTGTTTGGAGTTCCCGGAGTTCTCGGCTACGCGCCTTGCCTCAGGACCTCGAACTTGGTGTTTGTGTCTGGTTTTGCAGCATACATCTGTGCTTTGCCTTTGAGGGGCAGGGAATGCCTTCTGAGGCATCCCCACATACCACCGGCTGTGGCTAGAGGCCACCGGCTGGCTGGTGTTGCCATCGGCACTATTTTGTGCCGGTCGGCACTATTTTGTGCCGGTCGGCACTCTTTTTGGCAAAATGACCATTTTGCCACTGTCATTCTTTCTGTTTGCTTTATGAGATATTTTTAGACAATTTGTTTAGCTCTTGTTTCCTCCATACACGTGTATGGAGGGATGAGCTATGGATGACTTAGTTTGTAAGTCTTGGTTGCCTATAAGGAGCTCTCTTCTCTTGGCTCAAGGGTTAGCAAATTTAGAAAGTTAGAGAAAAGGGAGAGAAGCTCTGGTTTTCTAGGGTTTGAGTTGCATACACCTTCTATCTCTATCCTTCTCTTGTGTGTCTAGGTGTTTTGTGCCTTACTATTGCACACAAACACCTAGTGTTTCACCTTCTCCTTGCAACTGAGGTTCTAAGGGCTGGTTTTTGGAGTTTTTAACAGATTTTGAGCCTAAGGAAGCACCAACTACATCTTTGTCAAAGAGGTCAACAAGGGTGAGACACTAACTCTCTTTTTACCCCATTTTTGTACCTCATTTTTACCTAGTTTAGAACTATTTTTGTGCTTAGTATATAACACATAAAAGTTCTGTTTTTTAAGCCTCTTTATTGTTCATTAAGAGTGTTTTGTGGTTTGAGCAAGTTTGACCACCCTTAGACCTTGAAAAGGCCACTTTTTGTGCTATTTTGTGGGAGATCCGAGACTTGGGTGTTAGGATCTCTTCCCCACTGAAATCTTGAGGGATTTCAGTGGTGAAGAGCATGCCTTAGAGTCTCAAGAAGGAGAGGGCCACCCCCTCTCCTTGATGTCCTTGAAAAGGGCAAATTTTGCTCTCTTATGGAGCTTCATGCTTGAGTGTGTGTTGAGCATGTTTGACTTGTTTTCCATGCTTATATTGCCATGTTATAACATGATTTCAAGTTGGTTTAGGTCCCTTATGCATGCTTAGCATAGTTGCCCTGTAATTCCTCTTATTGCCTTAATATGCCTAGGTTGTGTGCCTTCATTTCTAGCATGTTTTAGGCCTAGATCCATGAAGCTTGTACGCTTATTTTGACATGTTTTAGCTCTGTCCATAGCCATTTGGGTTGATCTTGGCATGCATCATATAGCCTCTTTGCATTGGGCTTGTTGGCCTTAAGAACATGAATGTGTAGCATGCCATTCTTGCTTCATTTTTGATGTTTTGGAATCACCTAGCATGCTATTTCAAACCTTTTGGTGCGCTTGTATGCTCACCTTAGTTGCCTCTTGAATGCTTCATTCATTGGTCATGTTGCATGCCTTTGCGCTTAAGCCTCTTAGATGCCATCTAAGTAGCCATTTGGCTTTGTTTTAACATGCTAAAACCCTGTTTTTAATTGTTTAATGCATGCCATATTTGTTTTGTATAAGTGTAGTTCAATGCTTCCATGACTTGCCTCAAGTGTGGAACCTATGTTGCATGCATTTGTTTATCTCGCTTGACATGATGTGGCATCATTTCATAGCATAAATTTCAAAGCTTTTCATGCATGCTAGTTATCCATTGTTATGCCCCTTTAAGTGTGCTTGAGGGTTGCTTAATTATGCTTAAGTGTTGGTGCCTTAACTTATGCATGTGTGCATGTGTGTTTGGCCCTCTTGACTAGGCACTTTGGCCACTGATTTTAGGACTTTTAGGGTGGCCTAATTCATGTTTTAGTCCATCCTCTATTTGGTTTGCATGCTTACCTTGTATGCTTGCTTGTATGCTTGCATGTTTGCATTGTATTGCCATATTGCATGCTAGTTGCCATGTATAGGAGTGCATCACATTGGCATGCATATTAGGCCTCTTGACCAAGTCATGATAGAGGTTTAACACCCTTGTTTTCTTGTTTGCATTGCATGCATTTGAAATCAAAATTGCATTCTTGATCCTTGGGTCATCATGCATGGAAATGTGTGATTGGTGGTCCAAGAACTGAGGCACACCTTCCTTTGAGTCAATAACATGATAAGGGGTGTGTTTGGTGCATACATGCCTTGAATTACATTGCCATGCAAGTTGTGTCCTCTATTCTTTGTGAGTTCTGCGTGTTTTGCGAGCATTTGTGTCGACCAAGCCTTTGTTTAGTGCCGACCGGCAGTAAGTTGGCAGCCGATAGCTTCATTCAGTGCCGGTGGCCACATTCTTCAGCCGGTGGTGTTCTACTCCAGCCGGTGATGATCTCCAGTGCCCAAGGAAGTATTTCTGAGACTTTGGCAGCCTTCAGAGGAGGGTAGCAGGGAAAACAGAGGCACACTTGCATGACAGTGCGATTCCGAGCGAGTCCCAGGCGCGCGACGCGCTTGAGCCCTCTTCCCGAGGCGTTTACTGCTTTAATTAACTTAGTTAATTTGTTAATTAATTTAGTTAAGTTGTAATAATTAATTAGCTTGCGTAGTTAATTAATTTGTATTATTATTTTGGTCCCTCCGAGTGAGGGCGCATTTGTAATAAGTGTGTGTGAGTGGGTGCATGCCTTCCAACCCCCATTTCTTTCTACCCTTTTATTTACCTGCTTATGATGGTAGATTAGGGCACATCTAAATTAGCATATCTTATGCTATGCATGCGTGCATTCATGCATTTGTTCACATGTACCGGGCTCGGTACATCATACAAACTGCATTGCAATTTTCAATTCCAAATTGAATACATGCTATCTGATCGCATTTCACATGCCATGTTTAGGGTTAGCCGAGCCTACTCTAGATTACATTCCTACATGTGTTGCATTAGCCACTTAACATAAACTAGGTCATGCATGTTGTGCTAACTGGTTTCTTGTTTTGGCACGGAGTACAATGTAAGTTTTATGTTTTAGCATGTCGCATGCGTGTGAATGTTAACATGACAGTATGTCTACCATACGGCTAAGTGCTTATGTGATAAAGCTATGCGAATGCTGTGGGTGGAGGTTGGATTGCCTAAGTTGGAACAACTCGTTGAAATCCGTATTTTAGCCTACTTGCGAGTAGCAAAAAAGAAAACACGTTTTTGAGACAAAAGCGGATATGCAATGTTTATTTCCAAGTTAGCGATCTAGTCTATACTTTTGTGTTGTCGCATCACATAGTAATTCTAGGTTAATAATTGGAATAAGAGCATGTAAAGTTTTCAAAAGCAGATATCACACGGTTAGTAGAGGCGGTCTTGAGCAGGCGAAAGGGGTGCTCATAGTGACCTTCCCCGATCGTACCCAAGCTCGAGCCAAGACCACTTTGGTGATGACGGACATGTGGCCTTTGCACCGAGTCGAGTTTCCTAAATTTCCCATTTTAAAATATTTAGGTGGCGACTCAGTCCGCAAAGCAATCCATGTTTGGCACTACTTTTTCAAAAATCTGCTTTCTCAAACGATTTGCGGATTTGGACTCTTGGTTGATTTAGAACGCTGACACAAAAGAGTCCGAAGTAGAGAGTGAAGGCCACGGCGCGCTCTGATTCTGGCGACTTCTGTTGGGAGTTTAGAGAGCTTGACTCGAACTCGTGATATCTGTTTTGATTTCATTTATGTGTCTCTTTGCATTGCATGTGCATGGGTGCGCCTAGGACACCGTGTTGGCCATCTGCTATTCTGGCGGTTTGCCGAGGCTTGTCTTGTCAAGGCATGTCCATAAAATTTGACGGTTCGGGCTCTGCCGATATGGGAACACAAACCCGGTTTTCCGGCACCCTTTTCGACCATTCGACCTAGTACATATTCGGATCCATAGTGACCATTCCAAACTAGGACAAAGTTACTTACCGATATAGGTTGTTTGAAACATTGCGTGCGTGGTGAAACCCTAGCTCGACAAAATAGACGAAACCCTACCCCAACATAGGGGTGTTTTGGCTCTCTTTTACATGCTATGTGCTTTTAGAGTGTATCTCTACAGGGAATGCAAATATCAGTTTGCAAAATTTGGGTATCCGGCCCGAGGGCACCCAGATATGATATTTTGGGGAATCGATTATCTGCGGTATCAGTTGATTCGGCGTTGACTTCGAGAGCAGTGTTGATAGTAAGTGCGATTGTTCGACTACACCCGTGTTTGATCTGTTTGAAATTTGAAATCGCTTGTTTTCCGTTTGATTCGAGATTGATGAGTTGATCGAGCAGTTAGTGTCTTCTCCTTCTTTGGCGGGGTGAACATGACGCAGAACTCAGAAGAGATTGTGGTCATGACGGCCGCGTTGAGTCAGGAAACCACCCCACAGAATGATGCTACTGTTGATATGCCGCACCCGCCTAGGTCACCCGCTGTACACCCAATCTAGACCCCCCAGTTCTATCAGGCTCGCGACCCCACTACATTCGAGTTAATGGGGATGATAGGTGATCTCCAGAAGTCCGTGGCGGATCTCGCTTACGGAATGTCAACTTCGCCACCGGTTGCACCATATGCCGGAAATTTCGAACCCCAAGAGCCCCATTGCAGGGCGGATTGTGATCGAGCTCAATCACCAAAGATGACCCCCACCCACAATGATGATGTACCAAGACCAACCCAAACCTCTCATCGGTGAGGCGGAGGCAAAGACAAAGTGAAGGCGGATGTCGACCAGGTGGAACAAGCTACGTAGGCGGTCGAGGCTTCAAAGCCGGGAATGAGCAAACAATGTATCGCGATTGTAACCAAAATTGTGGATGATGTTTTCCCACTCTACCGAAGGTAGTCCAAGTCGGTCGGAAAATCGACAGCCCGTCATGCCAGTAGCTCCTCCATTCCCAATCTGCACCGAAAGGATCAATCAAGCCAGCTTTGCCGATCCGTTCGCCAGTACGTCAAGCAAGAACACTCAGAATTCCAAGTACCAGCTCCGGGGGCATAGGGCCTTTCATGCTCTCTACATGCCACTGTCTAGGGCGCTTCTCATTTTGGCCAAGAAGGGCCATCTTACGCCTCGAGCGCGACCTCTACCGAAGAATCTCCCAAGCCATGGCCTTCTACGATGCTTTGCGTACCATCAGCAGACGGGCCATGCCACTGACAATTGTTTTCGCCTTCGGCACGAGGTGCAAGATTTGATTGATAATGAGATTATCCTCCCGCCTACCTCAGCAAAGTCCGTCACCACTCAATTGTTAGATTTTGAGGACACAGATACCGCGAGTATGTAAGCAAGAGGTGAACTGCCTGCGGGCAGTGTCTGGTACATTTTTGGATATGGCGTTTGGCGCGCATTTTTGAGCACCTGCCGATGCTAGTTTTGTAAATCCTGACTTGGGTGTCGAGTCAGTCTTTTGTTTTGTTTTGAGTCTGTCTCTGTCTTGAGTCAGTTCTTTTTTGTAAGTCTGTCTTGTTGTAGAAGTCGATCCCTCTTTGTCTGAGAATACTAGGTGACTTCAAGGTTGTTGCCACGAGCACCGTTTTATTTTGTAATTACTTCTTTTTTGCTTTTTTGGGTCTACCTCTGCCGGAGCAGTTTACATCTGGGAACTGAATGAAACGATCGACTATCGTGTTCCGTACTATTTGTGTTGGGCTAGTTGTGCGGAAGAATTGAATGGGGTGATGGCAAGCATTCCACACTCTTTGTGCCTTAAAAATTATTGTTTTGACCTAAGTTTTTCAAAACCTTTTTGAACACTGCGGTGATAAAAACAAAGGGGAAGTAATTCTTCGGGTTTTGCAAAATTTTGATCAATCTGAGAGAAAGAAAGGCATGTTAAGCTTTTAATAAATGAAATCATGCTTACCGGCGTGAGTACTAAGAAGGACCCTGGCTTGATCCAGACTGGTTCCACACTATCTTCAACACGAGCGATTTGTCGCTTTCTTAAAAACTTTCAAAAACAAAATATTCTGTGCAAGTCTCCTAAAGACCTGTGTGGAACTGCTCTTGAGATTGTGCAGCCCAGGATCGCTCCCAGTCTCAAGTTTCAATTCATCTGTTGCAAACCGGATCCGTTCGAAATGATCAGTGCCATGAAACACCTGTGTGGCCCATTTTGAGGCAGCCCTCGAGCAAGAGGCATCAACATCAGATCAAGAAGATCAGATCCCACCAAGCAAAGCTCGAGAAGCAACCGTGATGGACTTTTCCTGCAAATCAATACAACAGTCACTCTCTTAGATACGGAGAGGCTTCAATTTCAAAACCATTTGGCATGGACTTGCTACACTTTTACCCTTTGAGAGGTTCGCCGGACCGAAAACCCGGAAGGGCGGCCCAGGCAAAAGTTAGAGCAAAATACAAGAGAAAGCAAAAGAAAACGAAAAATACAAAAAATACAAAAGAGAAAAGAAAATTCAAAAAATAATAAAAAGAAAAAAAAAAGGGAAAAAGGAAAAAAGAAGAAGAAGAAAAACATGGCTCGCAAGGTCGAAGACCTGCAACAGCAAAAATTAGAGCAAAATTAGAGCAATAAAGGAAGGTTAAAATACCCGAGTGTACCTTAACCGAACTACGTGAAGCTTGATTCCCATGTTTGGGATCGTGGGCAACTTCATCCTGAAGTCCAAATTTCGCCTTCCATAGCGTCTCAGTCCATGTCATGGTTTTGATCACTTTTGCCCTCTCCGAATCCAATGTCCCGATTGTAGCAACCTGGAATTACGTGACCAACTTCCTCTTGAAGTCCAACCACCAACACCTTCCAGGTGACTGTGTCCACATATTGATTCAACTCGTCTTCGTCTCCTCCGCATCTGAGGGTCTGATCGTCATCAACAAAGACTGGTTTATAGCATGCCGCGGCATCATATCCAAACAAGGGGCAACTTTCCGTTGCCATGCACTGCCATAAGTTGCCCTGAGTTGCCGCGCAAACTAGGGGCAACTTTCCGTTGCCCTCTCCTCCCTTTAAGCAAGGGGCAATTTTCCAAATTGCCTCCGATCCGAGGTTGCGCATCTCGAGGGTAAGTTCCGTGCTCGTTGAGCATTGACTGTTTGCAAAAATAGTTTTTGAAAATTTTTACTGAGGTTGACTATTTTCTCGAAAACTATCTCATTTTCCAAAAATCGGACCATTGTCTTGGACCCAAAAAAGAAAAATTTTCAATGCTCATAGCCTGATTCACATGATTTTCAAATCAAAAAATTGAATAAGCGTGTTAATCCAACTCTCATCTTTGATCAAAACTGTTTTAGAAAATAATAAAATGGTCAAAATGACGAACTAGGGGCACAGTTGAGTCGGATGTTCCGTCTTCCCCCTGTCGCCAACGCACGTGCCCAAGAGGCGCTTTATCCGCCAGAAGGAACGGCCGTGAGCTAACAGTGATGGGTGTGAACCCGCAACTTCCTATTCATCTGTCATTCTTCACCCCGGGGAGGGATTGCAAAATGAGAGAATAAAGAATAGAGAGGAGTAAGTTGAGAGAAAAGTGAAGAAAAGGGCTTTGAGAGAGAAATGAGCCTGAGGGCCGAGTGATGTGAGTATCATAAATTAGAAAGGACGGGAATAATACCCAGAAGATTTGGCTCCTCGAGATTCGAGGTCTTTTGGTGAACATGTCTGTGTGTCGTGTCTTTTGATGTGTCAGTCTCAATTTTGGCCTTGAGGTCTTTTCTGAGTGTGTCTCGTTGTGTTAGGTCGTGTGCCTTTTTGTTTCTTTGTTTGAGTCTGTCTCGTCGTATTCTATGGTAGGCTCGATACCCCGGTTGAAAACCCATCATCTTCCAAAAGGTAATCGCTTGTGCTCAGAATGCTGTGCCATTCTCTACATCCGTGCAAAGCAAGAGAAGGAAAGGGAAAATTTGGGACATCCGAGTGTGTTTCAACTACAACCGCGTCAGCTTTGTGATCCGTCTCGTCAAAATGGGGCTACTTGTTCAGGGTTTCTTTGTCTTGAGAATGAACCAAATCTTTGTGTTATGGGCTATATCTGAGATCAATCCCAATGATTAGTCCTCGGCCAGTATAAATTTGTGTGTTCGGATTGAGTAGGGATTTGTATGAGCTGTTTTGCTGTTGGTTGGTTATCTGATTGTTACAGTGCAAGTGTTCAATTGTCAGACAACAGATCAATATCATTTACATTTGAGGTGTAATATGATGCAATGCAGTGCAGGATATGAAATATGCATATATATACAAATGTAACATTCTTTTCAAACAAAAGTTCGTTTCATTTCATATCATCTTTTTCGAATACATAGTTTGAGAAAAACAAAAATCTGCCTGCGGCAGTACATAGTACTCTATCTACCAAAAAAGAGAAAAGTACAAGAAAAGAAAACGAAAGAAAAACAGCAGAAGTCTGTAATCATCATCAATGGCCTCGCGCCGGGGGATCCGTCCTCGCCCTCTTCCTGGGCAGAAGCACAGGAGCATCGTCGGAAGTGTCGCTGTCAGAGCTCGAGCCCGAGCTGCCCCCGGCCTCCTCCTCAGAGGCCTCCGCCTCCGACTCGCCATCCCCTGCAACTGGAGCACATGTTTGCTCCCACACGCGCCCCCCTCTGGTGCGGGGGAATATCCTGCCATCCCGGGTAGAAAGGGGAGGTCCAGATGGAGCGCCGCCACCTACAGGAGGAATCGGGAAGGGAGGCTTAAAAGTAAAAAAAGCAAATGCATCAGTATACATAAAGTAGTTTAATCAGATCAGAATACAGTGTATGAGTACAGTGTGTGAATGACATGAAGCAGTTTATAAGTGCGAATCACGGTGAATGAGTCTGATGTGAATCCGGTGGCGGTTTAATCGGTCGAGAATCACGATGTATGAGTACGATGTGTGAACCCGTGGCGATTTTCATATCGAGAATGCAATGTATGAGTACGATGTGTGAATGCGTGGCGGTTTAATCGGTCGAGAATACAAGGTATGAGTCGGTGTGTGAATCGTGAGCGGCAGTTTATCAGATGTTGTGTCGTGCATCAGATTATGCGAAGTAGTTTGTATATAGTTTTGAACTATGTCAGAGAAAATATCGGAAGGCCGTGAAGGCTAAGAACTCAAAGGTCATTGCAACATCCCGCCATGGAGGCATTCGACTCCTTGATGCCGGGTGTACTCGAAGGTAGCTCGCAGCGATATTAGATACATCAATATTCTGAGGAATATCAAATGAACTGAACTGAAATCAAATGACTGTACAGAAATGCAGTAATACATACCGGAGGCAAGTCAGGAATACCAGCCAACTCATGACCAGCCGGGGGAGGAGCAAAAGGGATCTGGTAGGTCTCCCCACTCTGCCCCCTGTACGTCAGTGTGGTAGGCAGAGCGGGCCAGCCCGTCCCTCGTCCCCTCTGCACTCCCCTCCTGCCACGAGCTCGAGATCTCTGAGACGATCCCGCTCCTGCTCCCACCTCTGCTCTAGCCGCCGGCGCCGCAGGTCTCTCTGGCTCAGCTCGGCGACCACCGCTCAAAGGCCGCATGATGAAGGTCCGGACGTACTCTGAGTAGTCGCCCTCGCCCCTGAAGCCGGCTGCCTCCCAGCCGATGGTGTAGTCCGCCATCTGCTCGGCAGCTTCGGTGTCCCTCATATGCTCGGGAGGTGCTCGGGACTATCTGCTCGAGTAACCACGAGGTCTGGCAGAAGCGCTCACCAGTACCAAGCCCGGCCGAAGGGCCCTCTAGCAAAATCCGAGAAGCGAGGTCTCGATCGGCCGGCAAACCTATCGAACTATCGCCCGGCGGAGCCCATGGTTGCCGGTGATTTGAAATTGAAATCTGGTTTATTGCCCTCTTGGTATTGCAAATATCTGATGGAAAAGTGAAACTTAAATGAACGCAAGTAAAACATACCTCGGCGGGG
This sequence comes from Camellia lanceoleosa, assembly GCA_025200525.1. Classification (NCBI taxonomy): domain Eukaryota; kingdom Viridiplantae; phylum Streptophyta; class Magnoliopsida; order Ericales; family Theaceae; genus Camellia; species Camellia lanceoleosa. The sequence goes on along the minus strand of CM045758.1, from coordinate 73,304,413 downwards.
TGATGGTGTCAAAATGGCGGAAGAAAGCTGAAAGTCTCTCATGACCTCGTACACCTCCGTCGTGGCGGCGTGAAAAGGGGCGACGGAGGAGTCTCGGGTCTCAGTCTTGGCTCTAGCCGGGAAAGTAGGCATAGACCCACAAGCGCAAGGCGGATGTCGAACATTTATCGAAGCGAGAATGGAAAGTAAAGCGAAATAAGCGGTCATGTGTTGTGCGATTGTATCGGCGAGTGTACAAGTGTGAGCGATTGTCTGATCGATGATAAAAGGGAGTATGTGCCGTGTGTATGCGATTATCTGACAAGTGTAAAGCAGACTACAGTGTGTGCAGTGTGCAAAGTACAGAAAGTACAGAACAGAAATCTAAAACGGAAAAGAAGACGTACCTCCCAAGCTCGCCAGTAGCCTCCAAGCAACTGCCCGCTGCCACGGGAGACTGAGCTCATATAGCCATAGAGAGTGGCCAGAGCCGCGCCACCCCAGTCATAGCGCAAGATGTCTCCAACGTCCACCAGTGTGCTAAGTAGGCAGAGAGGCACGGTGTTCGCCCGGTCGGCGAATAGGGTGGTCCCCAACAAGAACATCAAGAAGCCGCGTGCATACTACTCCACGGCCACCTCGGTCGCCGAACGCATCAGCGAAGAGGTCGCACCACTGGCTGCACCTCGAACCAAGAATAGCGGACAAAGCCTGGACGTGCCAAAGGCGGAGCCGCGCCAAGTAAATGGATCTGAGCGGCAGTCCACTCGTCCATATCAGTGTCAAAGGGGATCGGATCACCCCTAACCCCGATGCCAGTGAGCACCGAGAGGTCATAAGGGGTCATCGTCATGTCCCCAGTCGCCGATAGGTAGAATGAATCGGTGGTGTCCCACCATCTCTCTGCCAGGGCCGCGAGGAGAGGCCTGCAGGCAGTAAGTCGGGTTAGGCCCCTGCAGAAAGAACCGAAGCCCACCTCATCCACGATGTGTCGGACTGCCTCCGGAAGCTCCAGGTACCAATCTCGAGCTGAAACATTCCCATACCCGCGGATGGTATGGGAATCTCTCTGTTTACAAACAAATGATCGCAAAGCAATATGAAATGAAATGCAGTTCTGAGGAAACATGTTAAAGTCAATACAAATCTAGCATGCATGCACGTTTTTCAGATTCAAGCGGCAAGACGCACGTGTACTTCTGATAAACTACAATATACGATGCGTCGGTGTGTTTTCGAGTAAATACAATGCAAATATGGTGCACGTGCGTACATTTTCCGGATCCAAGCAGATATCGATTTGATTGTACTCGGTGGACTCGACTGTGATGTGTCGGTGTGTTTGTGAAACAACAGTCTGATATGGTGCACGTGTGCACATTTTTCGATTCAAGTAGATAACGGGTCCTGATAAGCCTCTGATGAACTACTGACATATATCGTCGGCGTGTTCGAGTGGTTCGATTCGAGATAAATCTAGCATGTGTGCGGTTTTGATTCAAATAAATAGGGTATCGGTGAGCTTGTAGTGAAATGCGATTGTGCGTGTTTGGGTGATTGAGCTAGTGCGGTGTGTGTGCATGTGTCTCGGTCCTAAGCGAATATCGGTTGTGAAGTTGTCTACGATCAACTTCTGATCTGATGTATTAGAGCTAAGCAATTAAACGTTATAATCGGCTATGGCGGTTAGATTCTGATTCTACATTGCGAAAGAAAAGTAAAAAGGGTTACCTCGGGCGCCCGAATGAGAGGTGCGAGGTCGTCAGCGTGAAAGCTCGGGTCGAGCCTGTCAAAATCGCGGAAGTGGCGAGTCCGTCTGGCGGAAGCTGCGTGAATGGTCGGCGGTAGGTCGCCGTCGAATGGTCGCTTCGCTCGTGGAGGAGCTCCACCCCGGGATCCATCTCATGATCCGGGGGAGTCCCAACATGAGGAACGTCGTCAGCCATAGTAGTGGTAGTGAAAAATGACCGGAAAAGGGAAACCGGGTCGGAATACGAAAAGTCAACTGAGACGGTCAACCCCGAGAGGGTCGGAAATGGTCGGAAAGGCCGGAAGATGAGAATACATGGAAATGAAGAGGAAGTCGAGGGGAACAAGTCCCGAAAAAGCGGAAATAGCAAAAGAGACACCGAAACGAAGATTTGTTCAGTTGAAAATGTCCGAAACGCGAAGGTATTCGCGAATCGAACAACGGAATCGAGCCTAAAACGCGAGAAAATGCGAGGATTGAAGGTTGAAAATGCTCTAGAGAGATAGAGAGAGTGATTTCGGCGGAGGGAAAGTGATTAGAATAGGGTTTAGAACCCTATTTTAAAACACCCATGGCGAAAAGTCAGATCTGCCCCCGATCAACAACTTTTGGCCGGTCGGCACATTATTGCGCCGGTGGAGGAGTTTAGGCAGCCGGTGGCAGCAGGTAGCCTTCCCACCCAGCCGGTGGTGTTCCGAAGGCCTTGTTTAGGCAAAATGAGGAGTTTTTGGGTCTTCATAGCTCAAGAAAGTGCAAGAAAGTGCATCCATGATCCTCAACCGGCCTCTGTTTCGACTTCGGACTATGTCTACTGTGAGTGGCACTCAAATTCAAGCAAAGAATGTATCCTTTTGTATCCTTTTGTTGTTTACAGAGATTCAAAAGTTGCCCCGTGTGCGTCACGTGCATCCATCACATTGTCCGGCGCATCGTATCGCGCCATCTTGCACGTCCCTTGCGACTTGCACCATTTTGCATTGTGGTGTGGCATGCGTGTCATACTCTCTCATCTTGCGTCTCATTTTGATTCACGCGAGGTGTACTACCTCACGTGTTTCATTTTGCGTTTCATTGCATCTCGAGGTACGTGTGCCTCGTTTTGCATTTCATTTTGCATTTCATTGCATCTCGAGGTACGTGTGCCTCGTTTTGCATTTCATTGCATCTCGAGGTACGTGTGCCTCGTTTTGCATTTCATTTTGCATTTCATTGCATCTCGAGGTACGTGTGCCTCGTTTTGCATTTCATTTCGCATTTCATTGCATCTCGAGGTACATGTGCCTCGTTTTGCATTTCATTTCGCATTTCATTGCATCTCGAGGTACGTGTGCCTCGTTTTGCATTTCATTTTGCATTTCATTGCATCTCGAGGTACGTGTGCCTCGTTTTGCATTTCATTTCGCATTTCATTGCATCTCGAGATACGTGTGCCTCGTTTTGCATTTCATTTCGCATTTCATTGCATCTCGAGATACGTGTGCCTCGTTTTGCATTTCATTTTGCATTTCATTGCATCTCGAGGTAAGTGTGCCTCGTTTTGCATTTCATTTCGTATTTCATTACATCTCGAGGTACGTGTGCCTCGTTTTGCATTTCATTTTGCATTTCATTGCATCTCGAGGTACGTGTGCCTCGTTTTGCATTTCATTTTGCATTTCATTTTGCATTTCATTGCATCTCGAGGTACGTGTGCCTCGTTTTGCATTTCATTTCGCATTTCATTGCATCTCGAGGTACGTGTGCCTCGTTTTGCATTTCATTTTGCATTTCATTGCATCTCGAGGTACGTGTGCCTCGTTTTGCATTTCATTGCATCTCGAGGTACGTGTGCCTCGTTTTGCATTTCATTTTGCATTTCATTGCATCTCGAGGTACGTGTGCCTCGGTTTGCATTTCATTTTCCATTCAATGAGGTATGCTTGCCTCATTTCGCATTTTCATTACATTTCGAGGCACGTATGCCTCGTTTTGCACTTCTTTTTCCACCAAATGAGGTATGCGTGCCTCATGAGCATTCAATTTTACAAACAAGGTCCGGCGGGACCAAAAACACGCAAGGTCCGGCGGGACCAAAAACACGCGCGGTCTGGCGAGACCTTAAACCCGCTTGACTGCATTGTCACGTGCTTTATTACAAGCACCGTCATGCATTTATGCTTTGTATCGTTGCCCCGTCCGGTCTGGCGAGACCTTAAACACGTACGGTCTAGGAGACCTTAAAACCTTCGAAGGTGCAAAACCTTTGGCGCATGCATTGTCAAGTATCATCATTTCAACAGCCGCGCATTGCCGCACATTTTGAAACCACGCCCCCGGGTCTGGCGAGACCTTAAACACGTACGGTCTAGGAGACCTTAAATCCTCGGAGGGTGCGAAACCTTCACCATTTTTGCATCCTGGTCTAGGAGACCTTAAATCCTCAGGAGGTGCGAGACCTTCGGTGTGTTAAGTCGCCTCTCATTGCATTTGACATGCATTTCATCGCGCCGTTTAGCGCACCCTCATTGCACCTCATTTTCCATCCTTTGAGGCACGTGTACCTCATTGCACTCCATTTTCCATCTTTTGAGACACACACGTCTCATTCGCCCCATTTGCATCCGTGTGTGTGTCTCATTTGCATCGTATGCGCTTAAAGTGTTGTGTAGCAGTTGCCCCCCCGGGCCTGACGAGACCTTAAACACGCACAGTCTAGGAGACTTTAAATCCTCGGGAGGTGCAAAACCTTCGGTGCGTTAAGATATGCACTTCATCGCATTCGGCATGCATCATATCACACTGACTTGTGCACCGCATCTCAATTCTTGCATTGTCATGCATTCGTAAAGCCGCGCGGTGCCGCACATTTCAAAAAAAAAAACATGCATTGTCATGCATTACATATGGTCTAGGAGACCTTAAATCCTCTGAAGGTGCATCTCCTTCGGTGTTTGTCGTGCCCGAACGACTTTCGGTGGTCTGGTAAAGCCACCGTGCGTATTCTTGTGAGTTCCTAGGAGACCAATGGGGACGGTGAAAACTAGAGTTCGAACGGCTTATGCCTAGAACGCAAAGGTTCGAGATTTCCGAGACTAAAGTCTGGTTTAAATACCCAGGGGGTGTACCCTCGGCTTGAAATCTGTATGGAAGCCCCATAGGTTGAGGTGGCGTGTTTACGCCTCAATTCTGGATACTGAACCAACCTAGTATATCGCCCTGTCGGGAGAATAAGGAAAGCTGCAATCATCGTCGTTGCATCATACTGCATATCATGCATCATTAATATTGCATATGTCATGCATTTCAAAATTCAAAAAATGAAAAAAAAAAAAAAAAAAACACATGCATTTCATGCATCATTTGTAAATATTGCATATGTCATGCATTTTCAAAAATTCAAAACCGAAAACACAAAAAAAAACATGCATATGTCATGCATTTCATTATAGTATAGTGCATATGTCATGCATTTTCTGTAAATATCCATTTCCATTGCATTTTAGTTGCATGCATCCACTGCATCATCTTCCATCTATGGCTTGCGCCTTTCCTTGTTGAGCTTGGTCTGGTATGTGCCCTTACTTTTCACGTCAAAGCATGGTCCATGTGCATCGCGCCTATTCCTTGATGAACTTGGTTTGAGGTTGCGGCACCTTTTCTGTGTTAGACATGGTTCGTATGTGTGCATGCCTTTCCTAGGCGAGATACGGCTTGGCTCGCGCGCCATAATCGCATATTACATTGTAGTGTAATTGTTGCATCCGGCATTAGGATCATTATTCTCTCCCCAGCGGGTCGTTTCCCCACTTATGTCATTCCACCCAATACTTGTTCTTGTGTCTGTCTACATTACTCATAGTTCTGTGTGCGCTCGCGCCTTGAGGGCTTCGACACCTTTTCTATGGTAGACGGACTTGTTACTTCCATCAATCTACTTGACATTTGTGTGGTTTCGAACCGCTCCGGTTTGAATCATGATTCAATTGCTTTGCATATAGTTTGCATAATTTCAATTGCATTGCATTATCATTTGCATTATTCATACATCATTTTGTATATATTGCATATCATTTTGCATTTCGCATTGCCATGCAGATGGCTAACAATATTGTACCTGTTAAGGTTACTTTCTTCGAGCCGCGATATTGTATGTCTGGCTCATTGAGGCGGCCAGCCGACGAGCCGAACAGGTATTGTATCCTCCGTGTGAGACGTTTTGAGAATTGCATAATTCTCTTACATCCTTTCTGCATTGTAGTGTAGATCGGCGTATGCTAGCTTATAACTGTTGCATGTGTGCTTCATTCTGACTTCCTTTGCATGATCATGAGTTATGCTCGGCTTTTTGCATCGTCTTGCATTTTGCCCCGCCTGCGCATACCTTGTTTTGTCTTGCATGTTTGTCCAAGTCTTGACCTTGTAAAAATGGGTCGCCTCGGGCTTTGACATTCACTCCGTCATTGTTATGACTTTCGAAGTTCTGTCAAGAGAACAGCTGTAGACACCCCATTTTTGACCGTCCTCAAGACTTGGGCGTCACCGCCGAACACTCGGTGATTATCCATGTTTGTGTTTGTTTGGAGTTCGGAGTTCTCGGCTACACGCCTTGCCTCGGGACCTCCGAACTTGGTATTTTGTGTGCGGTTTTGCACCAAACACGTGCTTTGCCTTTGAGGCGGGGAATGCCTTCGAGGCATCCCCACATACCACCATTTGTGGCTAGAGGCCACCGGGTTGGCGGTGTTGCCATCGGCACTATTTTGTGCCCGTCGGCACTCTTTTTTGGCAAATGACCATTTTGCCTCGCTTAACTTCTGGTGCTTTATGAGATATTTTTAGACAATTTGTTTAGCTCTTGTTTCCCCTCCATACACGTGTATGGAGGGATGAGCCCTTGGATGACTTAGTTTGTAAGTCTTGGTTGCCTATAAGGAGAAGCTCTCTTCTCTTGGCTCAAGGGTTAGCAAATTTAGAAAGTTAGAGAGAAGCTCTGGTTTTTCTAGGGTTTGAGTTGCATACACCTTCTATCTCTATCCTTCTCTTGTGTGTCTAGGTGTTTTGTGCCTTACTATTGCACACAAACACCTAGTGTTTCACCTTCTCCTTGCAACTGAGGTTCTAAGGGCTGGTTTTTGAAGTTTTTAACAGATTTTGAGCCTAAGGAAGCATCAACTACATCTTTGTCAAAGAGGTCAACAAGGGTGAGACACTAACTCTCTTTTTACCCCATTTTTGTACCTCATTTTTACCTAGTTTAGAACTATTTTTGTGCTTAGTATATAACACATAAAAGTTCTGTTTTTTAAGCCTCTTTATTGTTCATTAAGAGTGTTTTGTGGTTTGAGCAAGTTTGACCACCCTTAGACCTTGAAAAGGCCACTTTTTGTGCTATTTTGTGGGAGATCCGAGACTTGGGTGTTAGGATCTCTTCCCCACTGAAATCTTGAGGGATTTCAGTGGTGAAGAGCATGCCTTAGAGTCTCAAGAAGGAGAGGGCCACCCCCTCTCCTTGATGTCCTTGAAAAGGGCAAATTTTGCTCTCTTATGGAGCTTCATGCTTGAGTGTGTGTTGAGCATGTTTGACTTGTTTTCCATGCTTATATTGCCATGTTATAACATGATTTCAAGTTGGTTTAGGTCCCTTATGCATGCTTAGCATAGTTGCCTTGTAATTCCTCTTATTGCCTTAATATGCCTAGGTTGTGTGCCTTCATTTCTAGCATGTTTTAGGCCTAGATCCATGAAGCTTGTACGCTTATTTTGACATGTTTTAGCTCTGTCCATAGCCATTTGGGTTGATCTTGGCATGCATCATATAGCCTCTTTGCATTGGGCTTGTTGGCCTTAAGAACATGAATGTGTAGCATGCCATTCTTGCTTCATTTTTGATGTTTTGGAATCACCTAGCATGCTATTTCAAACCTTTTGGTGCGCTTGTATGCTCACCTTAGTTGCCTCTTGAATGCTTCATTCATTGGTCATGTTGCATGCCTTTGCGCTTAAGCCTCTTAGATGCCATCTAAGTAGCCATTTGGCTTTGTTTTAACATGCTAAAACCCTGTTTTTAATTGTTTAATGCATGCCATATTTGTTTTGTATAAGTGTAGTTCAATGCTTCCATGACTTGCCTCAAGTGTGGAACCTATGTTGCATGCATTTGTTTATCTCGCTTGACATGATGTGGCATCATTTCATAGCATAAATTTCAAAGCTTTTCATGCATGCTAGTTGTCCATTGTTATGCCCCTTTAAGTGTGCTTGAGGGTTGCTTAATTATGCTTAAGTATTGGTGCCTTAACTTATGCATGTGTGCATGTGTGTTTGGCCCTCTTGACTAGGCACTTTGGCCACTGATTTTAGGACTTTTAGGGTGGCCTAATTCATGTTTTAGTCCATCCTCTATTTGGTTTGCATGCTTACCTTGCATGCTTGCTTGTATGCTTGCATGTTTGCATTGTATTGCCATATTGCATGCTAGTTGCCATGTATAGGAGTGCATCACATTGGCATGCATATTAGGCCTCTTGACCAAGTCATGATAGAGGTTTAACACCCTTGTTTGCTTGTTTGCATTGCATGCATTTGAAATCAAAATTGCATTCTTGATCCTTGGGCCATCATGCATGGAAATGCGTGATTGGTGGTCCAAGAACCGAGGCACACCTTCCTTTGAGTCAATAACATGATAAGGGGTGTGTTTGGTGCATACATGCCTTGAATTACATTGCCATGCAAGTTATGTCCTCTATTTCTTTGTGAGTTGCGGGTTTGCGAGCATTTTGTGCCGACAAGCCTTTGTTTAGTCTTTATAGACACCCCATTTTTGACGGTCCTCAAGACTTGGACGTCACCGTTGGAACACTCGGTGATTATCCATGTTTGTGTTCGTTTGGAGTTCCTGAGTTCTCGGCTGCGAGCCTTGCCTCAGACCTCCGAACTTCATTGTTGTGTTTGGTTTTGCACCAAACACTTGTGATTTGCCTTGGAAGGGCAGGGAATGCTTTATGAGGCATCCCCACACACCACCGGCTGGGGCTAGAGGCCACCGGCTGGCTGTAGTTGTCACCGGCACTATATTGTGCCGGTCGGCATTATTTTGTGCCGGTCGGCAATATTTTGGGCGAAATGACCATTTTGCCCAGCCGACCACTTTACAGCTGTTTTCTGAGATATTTTCAGACAGCTTTTGAGCATTTGCTTCCCCTCCATACACGTGTATGGAGGGGATGACCCTTGTTTGCTTAGCTTGTAAGTTTACAAGTTCTATAAGAGGAAAGCTCTCCCTCTTGACTTAGGGTTAGCATTTTTCAGAGCATTAGCCATTGTTAGAGAGCTGGAGCTCTGGTTTTTAGGGTTAAGTTAGATACATATATCATATCTCTCTTTTTCTCTTAGTACACTAGGTGTTTAGTTCACACTATTGCACTAAAACACCTAGAGTTCCACCTTTCTCTTGGTTCTGAGGTTCCAAAGGTCGGTCCTTGACATTTTTGACTGGTTTGGAGCTCAAGGAAGCAACAACATCAACTCTTGTGAAGATAGTCAACAAGGGTGAGAAACTTGCATTTTATTCCCCATTTTTGCACTCCTTTTTTTACCTAGTTTAAAACAGTTTTTGTGCTTAGTGATCAACACATAAAATCTCTGTTTTCAAGTCCTCTTTATTGTTCATTAAGGGTGCTTGGTGGTTTGAGCAAGTTTGACCACCCTTAGACCTTGAAAAGGTCACTTTTTTGTGCTATTTTGGAGAGATCCGGGACTTGTGTGCTTGGACCTCTCCACCACCAAATCTTGAGGGATTTCAGTGGTGGAGATGGTGCCATAAAGTCCTAGAAAGGAGAGGGCCACCCCCCTCTCCTTGATGTCCTTGAAAAGGGCAAGTTTAGCCTCTTGAGAGAGCCCCATGCTTGAGTGTGTGTTGAGCTTGTTTGACTTGTTTTCTATGCTTATATTACTATGATATAACATGTTTTCAAGTTGGTTTTGGTCTCCTATACATGCTTAGTGTAGTTGCCTTGTAATGCCTCTTTTATGCCTTAACATGACTAGGTTGTTTGCCCTATTTTCTAGCATGTTTTAGGCTTAGATTTGTGAAGCTTGTAAGCTTATTTTGCCATGATTCAGCTCTGTCCATAGTTATTTTGGCCAATCTTGGCATGTATTTGGTAGCCTCTTTGTATTTGGCTTGTTGGCCTCCAAAGCACGAAAGTGTGGTATGCCATGCTTGCTTTATTTTTGATGATTGGAACCATCTTGCATGCCATTTCAGTCCTTCATACATGCTTGTTTGATTGCCTTAGTGGCCTTGTTAATGCTTTAAGAGTATGTCTTGTATGCTCTATGTTTAGGCCTTATTGCATGCCTTAGATTCCATGCTTCCTAGATGCCATCTAGGTGGTCATTTAGGCTTAGTTTTTATGTGTTAAAACTTTGTCTTTAAGTGCTTGAATATTGCCATGAATGGTTGTGCTAAGTGTGGTTTAATGCCCTATTGACTTGTCCTAAGCCTAGGCCATTTGCATGCTTTGTTTGGAATGCTCTATTGCATGGTTTGGCATCATGTTTAACATGAATTTCAGAGCTTTAAATGCATGCTATTAGTCCATGTTTGGCCTCTTTAAGTATGCATGAGAATTGCTTTGGTTTGCCTAAGTCTTGGACCTTAACACTTGCATATGTGCGTGTGCATTTGGTCTCATTTTCTAGGCATTTTGGCCACTGATCTTAGGCCTTCTAGGGTTGCCTAATTCACATCTAAGCCCATTATTCCATTGGATTGCATGCTTGTATTATATGCTTGTTTGTACGCTTGCGTAAATGCATCATATTGTCCATCTTGCATCCTAGATGACATGCTTAGGATTGCACCATATTAACATGCATACCAAGCCTCTTGAAGTGAGTTTGATAGAGGTTTGGTACCCCTTTATGTGCTTGCTTGGTTTGTATGCATTTTTAATCAAATTTGCACCCTTGGTTCTTAGGATCATCACGCATGGAAATGCGCGATTGATGGTCCGGGAATCGAGGCACATGCCCTCTTGAGTCCATAGCATGACGAGGGATGTGCTTGGTGCATACATGCTTTGATTTGCATTGCCTTGCCTTTGGTTTCCTCTCTTCTTTGTCGATTCTGCGTGTTCTGCGAGGATAAAGGCGTCGGCACTCTTTAGTCTTGGCCATTGCCTCTTGGCAGCCGATAATGAAATTAAGGGCCGGTGATTTCCTTCCTTAGCCGGTGGCTCCCTGCCTCAGCCGGTGATACTCCCCAGTGCTCTGAGAGGCACTCCTGAAGTTTTGGGAATTTTCAGAGAAGGAGAGTAGAGGAAACAGAGGCACACTTGCACGGCAGTGCAGTTCCGAGCGAGTCCCGGGCACACGTGGAAGTCAGCCCTCCTTCCGAGGCATTTATCGCTTAAATAGATTAATTAGTTTGTTTATTTAATTTTAGTTGATTTGTAATATTTAATTAGCTAGAATAGTTAATTATTTATTCGGTTTTGTAAATTCTTTCGGTCCCTCCGAGCGAGGGCGCAAATTGTAATAAGCGTGTGTGAGTGGGTGTATGTCTTCCAATCCCCATTTCTTTCTCCCTTTTATTTACCTGCTTACAATGGTAGATTAGGGCACGTCTATTTTAGCATACCTTATGCTACGCATGCGTGCATTCATGCATTTGTTTACATGCACCGGGCTCGGTACATCATACAAACTGCATCGTAACTTTCAATTTCCAAATTGAATATATGCTTCTCGCGCATTTCACGTGCCATGTTTAGGGTTAGCCGAACTGTTGATTGCACCCTTGTATGTGATGCATTAGCCATTTAACATGAACTAGGTCATGCATGTTTTGCTAACTAGTTTATTATTTTGGCGTGGAGTACGATGTAAGTGTTTTTGCTTTAGCATATCGCACGCGTGTGATTGTTGCCATGACAATAGGATTGCCATGCGGCTAAATGCTTATGTGTTATATAACTGATTGAATGCCTGTGGGTGGAGGTTGGATTGCCTGAGTTGGAACGACTCATTGAAATCCGCATTTTAGCCTACTTGCGAGTAGCAAAAGAAAACAACACATTTTTCGAGACAAAACGGATATGCAATGTTTATTTCCAAGTTAAGCGATGTAGTCTATACTTTTGTGTTGTGCGCATCACATAGTAATTCTAGGTTAATAACCGGAATAAGAACGCATAAAGTTTTCAAAAACGGATATCACGGTTAGTAGAGGCCGGTCTTGGGGAGGCGAGAGAATGCTCATAGTGACCTTCCCGACCGTACCCAACCCCCCGAGCCAAGACCCCTTTGGTCATGACGGACATGTGGCCTTCGGCACCGAGTCAGGGTTTCGTAAATTTCTCGATTAAAAAATATTTAGGTGGCGACTCATGTCGCAAAAGCGATCCATGTTTGGCACTACTTTTAAAAAATCTGCTTTCTCAAAGCGATTTGCGGATTTGGACTCTTTGGTTCAGATTTAGAACCGACACAAAAAGTCCGCTGTCGAGTGAGGTCCCCGTGGGGCGTCTCTGATTCTGGCGACTCATTGAGATTTTAGAGCTTGACTCGAACTCATGATATCTGTTTGATTTCACTTATGTGTTTCTTTGCATTGCATGTGCATTGGTGCGCCTAGGACACCGTGTTGGCCATCTGCTATTCTGGCGGTTTCTTGGGAGGCTTGTCTTGTCAAGGCATGTCCGTAAGTGACGGTTCTTGAACTCTGCCCGATGGGAACACAAACCCCGGTTTTACCAGGGCACCCTTTTCGACCATTCGACCTAGTGCATATCGAAATCCGTAGTGACCATTCCAAACTAGGACAGGTTGCTCACCCGATATTAGGTTGTTTGAAACTGCTGTGTGCGTAGTGAAACCCTAGCTCCTGACAAAATAGGACAGGGAAACCCTACCCCAACATAGGGGTGTATTGGCTCTCATTTACTTGCTATGTGCTTTTAGAGTGTATCTCTACAGGGAATGCATATACCAGTTTGTGAATCTGCGTATCCGGCCTGAGGACACCAGTATCAGTGTTTTTTTAGAATCAGTTATATCTGCGGGTATCAGATTCAGATTTGGGGATGATGACTTCGGGGAACGGTGTTGATAGTGGAGTCTGATTGTTTGACTACACCGTGCGATCGATTAGAAATTTGAAATCTTTGCTTGTTTTCCGTTTGATTCGAAGATTGAAGAGTTGGGTCGAAACGACTAGTGTCTTCTCCTCGTTGGCGAGACCAAACATAATCTGAGAACTTCGGAAGAGATTGTGGTCATGACGGCCATGTTGAGTCAAGGAACCACCCACAAGATGAGGCTCTTGTTGACATGCCGCACCCGCCTAGGTCGCCCGCTGCACACCCGATCTGGACCCCTCAATTCTATCAGGCTCGCAAGCCCACTACATTCGAGTTAATGGGAATGATAAGCGATCTCCAGAGGTTCGTGGCGGGTCTCACTTACCGAATGTCAACCTCGCCACCGGTTGCACCATCTGTTGGAAATTTGAACCCAGAGCCCCGATCTTGGCGGTGTGATCGAACTCACTCGATCGGAGATGACCTCCACCCACAACAATGACGTGCAGTACCAACCCAAACCTCTCATCGGTGAGGCGAGGCAAGACAAAGTAAAGGCCGAGGCCACAATGGAACAAGCTAACGTGGGCGATCCGAACTTTGAAACCGGAGGAATGAGCAAACAACAGTATCGCGATTGTAACCAAAAGTATGGATGACGTTTTCCCTACTTCGCTGAGGCGGTTCGATCAATCGAAGCAGGATAGGCCCGTCATGCCAAGAAGGTTCTTCCACTCCCCTGCACCGGAAAGGATCGAAACTCAAGGTCGCACCCGGCCGATTCGCTAGTGCATCTAGCAAGAGTCCTCAGTTCGAAGTACTTGCCCGAGGCGCGGGGCCTTCCATCCTCTCTACATGCCGTTGTCTAGGGCACCGATTTTAGCCAAAGGGCATCTCACACCCTCGATCCTAGGCCACTCCCCAAACCCTTCCGGTGAGCCATGATGCCACTCGATCTTGTCGTACCATCAGCGGTCTGGCCACACCATCGATAATTGCTTCCACCTCCGTCATGAGTCTGAGTTTGATTGATAACAAGGTCATCCTCCGCCTACCTCGGCCGTCGGTCCTCTGAGTTCTTGGATTGTGAGGACACAGATACCGAGGACACCGATACTGCGAGTATGTAATTGGGATTCAACTCCCTGCTGGCAACATCTGGTACATTTTTTGGGATATGCCGTTTGGCGCGCATTTTTGAGTACCTCCCAATACTAGTTTTGTAGTACCTGACTTGGGTGTCGAGTCGATCTTTTGATTTGTCTTGAGTCTGTCTCATTGTTTTGAGTCGATCCTTTTTTGTAAGTGCATCTAATTGTAATGAGTCAGTTCCTCTTTTGTATAAGAATACTAGGTGACTTCGGGGTTGTTGCCTCGAGCACCGTTTTGTTTTGTAATTACTTCTTTTCTTTTTTGCTTTCTTTTTGGGTCTACCTCTGCCGTGGAGCCAGTTTACATCTAGGGAACCCGAATGAAACAGCCGCGGCTATCGTGATCCCGTACTATTTATGTTGGGCTAGTTGTGCCAGAGAGTTTGAATGGGGTGACAGTGCATTCCACCTGCTCTTTTGTGCCTTAAAGATTATTGTTTTGACCTAAGTTTTTCAAAACCTTCTCTGAACACTGCGGTGATAAAAACAAAGGGGAAGTAATTCCTCGGGTTTTGCAAAATTTTGATCAATCTGAGAAAGAGAGGCGGGCTAAGCTCTTAATGAATGAAATCATGCTTGTCGGCGTGAGTCTTGAGAAGGACCCTTAGCTTTGATCAGATTGGTCCTACACTATCTTCTGAGCGATTTGTCGCTTTCTTAAAAACTTTCAAAAATATTTTCTTGGTCTTGCGAAGACATGTGTGGAATCACTCTTGAGATTGTGCGACCTAGGATCGCTCTCGGCCTCGAGGCTCGACCCTCATTTTCAAACCTTGGACCAAGATCCGAATGTTCAAAAGATAACTACCAATGCGACGCCTGTGTGGCCCAGTTCAAAGCAGCCCTCGAGCAAGAGGCATCAGAGTCCGATCAGGAAGATCAAAATCCCACCAAGCAAAGCTCGAGAAGTAACCGTGATGGGCCTTCCTGCAAAACAGCACAATAGCCGTTCTCCCAGATACAGAGAGGCTTCAATCTCAAAACCATTTGGCATGGGCTTGCTACACTTTTACCCTTTGAGAGGCTCGCTGGGCCGAAAACCCGGAAGGGCGACCCAGGCAAAAGTTAGAGCAAAAGAAAGATACAAAAATGCAGAAAAAAAAAAGGAAAAGAAAAAAAAAACCACAAAAGAAAGAAAATACAAAAAAGAAAAGAAAAAGAATGAAAACAAAGAACAAAGCTCGCAAGGTCGAAAACCCGCATTGGGCACCTTGGCAAAAATTAGAGCCTAAAAATAGCGAAGGTTAAAATACCCGAGTGTACCTTAACCGGAACTACGTGGGCTTGATTCCCATGTTTGGGATCGTGAGGCAACTTCATCTGAAGTCCGACTAGCAACTTCCATAGCGTCTCAGTCCATGTCATGGTTTTGATCACTTTTGCCTTCTCCGAATCCGATGTCTTGATTGCAGTAACCCGGAGCCGCGTGATTAACTTCCTCCTGAAGCCAAACCACTAACACCTTCCAGGTGACTGTGTCCACATATTGATTCGAGCCATCTTCGACTTCTCCGCGTCCGAGGGTCCGATCGTCATCAACAAAGACCGGCTTACAACATGCCGCGGCATCATCCAAACAAGGGGCAACTTTCCGTTGCCCTCCATTGCCATAAATTGCCCTGAGCTACCGTCCAAACCAGGGGCAACTTTCCGTTGCCTCCCTTCCCCTTTTAAGCCAGGGGCAATTTTCCATTACCTCCGATCCAAGGTTTGCGTCTCGAGGTAAGTTCTCGCTCGTTAAGCATCGTTTGTTTGCGAAAATGGTTTTTGAAAATTTTCACTGAGGTTGACTTATTTTCTCAAAAACTGTTTCAAAATTGGACCATGTTTGGACCCCAAAAAGGAGAATTTTCAGTGCTTACAGCCTGACTCGCATAATTTTCAAATCAAAATTGAATAAGTGCGTTAATCTAACTCTCATTTTGGTCAAAACTGTTTTAAAACCAAAAAATGGTCAAAATGACGAACTAGGGGCACGATTGAGTCAGGTCCTCTGTCTTCCCCCCGCTAACCTGATTGTCCGAGAGACACTCTATTCGCCAGAAGGAATAGCCGCGAGCTAACAACGTTGGATGTGAATCCGCAACTTCCTATTCATCTGTCATTCACCCTGGGGAGGGATGAAAAATGAGAGATTAAAGAATAGAGAGGAGTAAGTTGAGAGAAAAATGAGAAAAGGGTTTTTGAGAGAAAAACCGAGCCTGAGGGCCGAGCGATGTGAGTATCACAAATCAGAAAGGGTGGGAGGTGTACCTGGAGGAACTGGCTCCTCGAAATTTGAGGTCTCTTTTAAACACGTCTGTGTGTCATGTCTTTCGATTTGTCGGTTTCAATTTTGGATTTGAGTCTTTTCCAAGTATGTCTTGTCGTGTTAGGTCGTGCGCCTTTTGTTTCTTTGATTGAGTCTGTCTCGTCATATTATGTGGGAGGCTCGACACCCCGGTTGAAAACCCGTCTTCTTCCAAAAAGGTAATCGCTTGTGCTCAGAATGCCTTGCCATTCTCTACATCCGTGCAAAGTAGGAGAGGGAAGGGAAAATTTGGAACATCCGAGTGTGTTTCAACTGCAACCGTATCGGTTTTGTGATCCATCTTGTCAGATTGGGTTATTCATTTAAGGTTTCTTGTGGGCGAGAATGAACGAAAGTATTGTATCATGAGTATGTAACCCCAATCCTCAACAGAGTATGGGCTGTATGTTCGGATTGAGCAATGGTTTGTATGAGCTGTTTTGCTGCTTAGTTGGTTGGTTATTTGATTATTACAGTGCAAGTGTTCAATTGTCAGACAACAGATCAATATCATTTACATTTGAGGTGTAATATGATGCAATGCAGTGCAAAGTATGAGATATGTAAATATAACACTTTTCAGATAAAAAGTTCATTTTATATCATCTCTTCCAAATACATAGTTTGAGAAAAGCAAAAAACACTGCTGTGGCGATTACGATACTCTATCTACCAAAAGAAAAGTACAAGAAAAGAAATAAAAGAAAGAAGCAGCAAAATCATCATCATCAGCAATAGGCCTCATGCCTAAGGATCAGTCCTCGCCCTCTTCCTGGGCAGAAGCAAAAAAGCGTCGTCGGGCCGTCCTTTGTCCGAGCAGAAAGCTATCCCAACCTCCTCCACAAATGACTCAGTCCCTGCCTCCGACTCCCCATCTCCTGGAACTGGAGCTCGTGAACTGCTCCCCACATGACCACGTCCCCCTCTGGTACGAGGGAAGATCCTGCCATCCCGAGTAGAGATGGGAGGCCCAGCTGGAGCAGTGTCACCCACTGGAGGGATCGGGAAAGGAGGCTGAAAATACAGAGAACAAACACATCAGAAAACTATGAGCAGTTTATCGGTCTGAATCACGGTGTATGAGTATAGTGTGAATCTCGTGAGCGGTTTATCGGTCTGAGAATCGATTATGAGTACGATGTGTGAATGCCGTGGCGGTTATCGGTCTGAGAATCAGCGATTACGGTGTGTGAATGTTGTGGCGGTTTATCGTCTGAAATCACGGTGTATAAGTACAATGTATGAAAGCGTGAGCATTATCGATTTTTGTGCGATATGGCGGTTGTGAAAGCAGTATGATTCGAGGCGTAGTCGATACAACATACCGGCAAGCCGTAGGCGGCCAAAGCATCGAGAGTCCGCTGCAGCATCCCCAGCAGGGAGGCATTCAGCTCCACGGACTG
The DNA here is from genome assembly GCA_025200525.1 of Camellia lanceoleosa. Classification (NCBI taxonomy): domain Eukaryota; kingdom Viridiplantae; phylum Streptophyta; class Magnoliopsida; order Ericales; family Theaceae; genus Camellia; species Camellia lanceoleosa. The sequence goes on along the minus strand of CM045758.1, from coordinate 73,286,774 downwards.
ACGGGTGTACTCGGAGGAGGTCTGCAAAAGTATTAAATACATCAGTATTCTGTGGGATATCTGAATGAACTGAATTGACAATGCAAGACGCAGAAATAAAGTAATACATACCGGAGGCAACTCGGGAATGCCGGCCAACTCGTGACCAGCCGGAGGAGGAGCAAAAGGGATCTGGTAGGTCTCCCCGCTCTGCCCCCTATAAGTCAACATAGTAGGTAGAGCGGGCCAGCCCGTCCCTCGTCCCCTCTGCACCCCCCTCCTGCCGCGAGCTCGAGCCCTCTGTGATGGCCCCGCTCCTGCTCCTGTCTCTGCCCGGGCCGCTGGCGCCGCGGGTCTCTCTGGATCAGCTCGGGAGCCCCGGCTCAGAGGCCGCATCAAGAAGGTCCGGACGTACTCAGAGTAGTCGCCCTCGCCCCTGTAGGCATCCACATCTATGGCCCAGCCAAGAGTGTAGTCCTCCATCTGCTGCACCGAAAATCTCTCGGTGTCCCTCATGTGCTCGGGAGGCTGGATCGGAACTATCTGCTCGGGGGGAGCCAGGGTCTGACGCAAGAAGCGCTCACCCAGGTACCAGGCCCGACAGACCGGGCCCTCCAGGAGAATCCGGTAGCGCCAGGTCTGAGTGGCGCCCGCATACCTGTCTCGTATCACCGCTGGGAGTGGAGCCCAAGGCCGGTGACTGAAATGAAATCTGATTGATTATCTCGATATAAAATATACGTTTGAAAGCGAAGCTTAAAGCGGATAAGTAAAACATACCTCGAAGGGGTGATGGTGTCGAAGAAAGCAGCGGTAGAAGCTAAAAGTGCCCCGGGGACTCCGGACACATCGCCCGTCATGCTTGGCGAGAAAGGGACGACGGAGGGTCTCCATCTCGTCAGCTCGATCTGGGAAGTAGGCATACACCCACAGCTGCAAAAAAGACGTCATGTACGATTATCAGAATAAAGCGGGATGCAGAATAAAGCAGAAATAACAGAGCCGTGTGTTGTGTATTGTGTTGAGCAAAGTGTACAGATGTGAACGATGTACTGATCGATATCATGATATGTGTGTGCGTGTATGCGATATCTGACAACAGTGTGTGCGATGTCTGGAGTCTGAAAATCTGAAATGAAATAAGCAGAAGAAGACATACCTCCTGGGCTCGCCCGGTAGCCTCCTAGCATTACCGGAACCCGGAGCTCATGTAGCCGTAAAGGGTGGCGAGCCACCACGATCCTCTTGCACAATCCGTCGGGCGTCCACAGTCTTGCGAGGAGGCGAAGCCGCAGTGTTCGCCCGGTCGGCGAATAGGGTGGTCCCAGCAAAAACATGAGAAGCGTGCATATCTCTCGGCACCCTCACAGGTCATGAGCCGCGTCCACCAGATGGTCCGCTTTCAGCGCACCTCGAACCGAGAATAGCGGACGAACCTGGGCGAACAAGCGGCGCCTCGCCGAAAGCAAATAAACTCGGCGATCCACTCGTCCATATCGTGTCAAAGGGATCGGATCACCCCACCCGATGCGGTGAGCATCGAGAAGTCGAAGGGTCATCGTCATGTCCCCGGTCGCCGATAGATGAAAAGAATCGGTGGTGTCCCACCACCTCTCTGCCAGAGCGGCAAGAAGAGGTCTGCAAGTGGAGAGTCTGGAAAGTCCCTGGAAGGTACCAAGCCGGCCCGATCCCCAATCCGGCTTTCGGCGTCGGGCAGCTCGGCGTACCAGTCGCGAGCGGTAATGTTCCCATACCCGCGGAGAGTATGGGAGTCTCCCTGTAGTCAAGAAATTGCAAAGCCATATGAAGATATGCAGTATGCGTGCAGATTATCTTTAAAATTCAAACATAAACCGGGTGCCGGTGTGCTTATAGTAAACTACAAACCCGTGGTGCGTCAGTATGTTTTAGATGCTCCAGTGTAAACTTGGTGCATGTGTGCACATTTTTCAGATTCAAGCAGATATCGAGCTTCAGTGTACTGAGGTAGGCTACAGCCTGTGATGTATCAGTGTGTTTTGTGAAGGTTAGCATGCAGATACGGTGCATGTGTGCACATTTTCAAATTCAAGCGGATATCGGGTTTCGACACAATGGGTGAGCTACGATGCATGACATGCCAGTGCTCCTATGAGGATCGCTGTAAACAGCGTGTGTGCGTGCTTTTCAACGTTCAAATAGAAGCCAGGTCTTGGTATGTTTCAGTAAACTACAACGTGTGATGTGTCCGCATGTTGGTGTAGTTTTGTGCAAATCTAGCATGTGTGCGAGTTTTCAAATTCAAATAAGCGCCGGGTGTCGGCGAATTGGTAGTGCAATGTGTGCCGTGTGTTTGGGTGATTCAGACTAGTGCAGTGTGTATGCATGTGCGTCGGTCCTAAACAGGTATCAGTTGTGAAGTCGTCTACAATCGACTCTGATGCGATGCGTCGAACTAAGCAGTTAATGGGTTCAGTTAGCTACGGCAATTGACAGAAAATCCTACATTGCAGAAAATAAGAGACAAGAATGTTACCTCGGTGGCGCCCGGCGAACAAGTGGGAGGCGGCTCGCAGAAGCTCTGGGTCCAAAACTCTGTCGGCGGAAATGGCGAAGTCCATCGGGTGGTAGCGTGGATGGCGGGCGATAGGTCGCCGGATCGAATGGCGCTCGCTCAGCGGAGAAGCTCGACCGGGGTCCATCTCATGGTCGGGGAGTCCGACATGTGGAACATCATCGGCCATGGTAGTGGTAGCGGAAAATAGCGAAAATGAAAAATGGGCGAATCTGAAAAGTCAACCGAGAAAGTCAACCCAGGAGGGTCGGAAATGGCGGAAGGGTCGGAATGTGAAAAGACACAAGAATGAAGAGAAAATCGAGGAACAAGTCGAAAAAGGTGAAAATAGCGAAAGGAATACCGAAATGGAGAAATGTTAGGTTCAAAGTGTTCAAACGCGAAGATATCGCGAATCGGACGACGAAATGACGATGAAAGCGCGGAAATCGATGAAAAAGTGAGAAAACACTTTGGAGAGGAGAGCAAAGATTTTTCGGCTTGAAGTGAAGAAAATAGGGTTTAGGAACCCTATTTTATAAAACCCGAGGCAAAATGGCAAAACCCCCGATCAGTCATTTTTGGCCGGTCGGCACTATTTTGTGCCGGTCGGCACATTTTTGTGCCGATCAATGAGTTCAGCCAGCCGGTGGTAGCCGATGACCACCCCACCCAGCCGGTGGTGTTCACATGGCCATTTTTAGGCAAACTGAGGGTTTTGGGTCTTCATAGCTCAAGAAAGTGCAAGAAAATGCATCCCCGATGTTCAACCGACCTTCGTTTGACTTCGCCCGCCTGTCTTGTGCGTGACACTCAAATTCAGCAGAGATTGTATCCTTTTGTATCCTTTGTCATTTACAAAGATTCAAAAGTTGCCCGTGTCGTTCTGGCGCATCCATCGCATTTCGGCGTGTCGTATCACGCCATCTTGCACGTCCTTGAGACTTGTCCCGTTTTGCATTGTCATATGGCATGCGTGTCATACTGCCTCATTTTGCATTTGGTCTTGAGTCCCGTGAGGTGTGCTACCTCACGTGCTTCGTTTTGCATTTCATTTTCCCTCCGGGTCTGGCGAGACCTTAAACACGCACGGTCTGGCGAGACCTTAAACACGCACGGTCCGGCAGGACCAAAAACACGCACGGTCCAGGAGACCCTAAATCCTCGGGAGGTGCAAGACCTTCGGTGCATTGAGGTGTACCTCATCACATTCATTTCACATTTCATTGCATCTCGAGGCACGTACGCCTCGTTTTGCACTCCATTTTCCATCAAATGAGGCACGTGTGTCTCATTTCGCATTCGTTGCATTCTCGAGGTAACGCGCCTCGTTTGCTTTTGCATTTCATTCAAAATCAATGAGGCACGTGTGTCTCATTTTTTGCATCTTCATTTTCCATCTTTTGAGACATGCACGTCTCATTGCCTCATTGCATTGCATGCACTTGAGTCTTGTGTATGATTACCCTACGGTCTGGCGAGACCTTAAACACGCACGGTCTAGGAGACCTTAAATCCTCGGGAGGTGCAAGACCTTCGGTGCACTAAAGTTGCCCCTCATTGCATTTGGCATGCATTTCATCGCGCCGTTTGGCGCACACCCCCATTGCACTTCATTTTCCATCCTTTGAGGCACGCGTACCTCATTGCACTCCATTTTCCATCTTTTGAAACACGCACGGTCTAGGAGACCTTAAATCCTCGGGAGGCGCAAAACCTTCGGTGCATTAAGGTGCACCTCATTGCATTTTGCATGCATTTCATAGCGTTGTTTTGCGCATCTCGGTTGCCCGTTGATGCAGCGAGACTTTAAACACGCACGGTCTAGGAGACCTTAAATCCTCTAAAGGTGCAATTCCTTTGGTGTTTGTTGTGCCCGAACGACTTTCGGTGGTCTGGTAAAGCCACCTGTCTGTGCTTGCGGTGAGTTCCTAGGAGACCAACTGGGACGGTGAAGACTAGAGTTCGAATGGCTTACGCCTAGAACGTAAAGGTTCGAATTTCGAGACTAAAGTCTGGTTTAAATACCGGGGATGTACCCTCGACTTGAAATCAGATGGAAGCCCCATAGGTTGAGTGGCGTGTTTACGCCTCGATTACGGATCTTGAACCAACCTAGTATATCACCCGCTGGTAGAATAGGGAAAAGCGCAATCGACCATTGCATCACATTGCATTGTCATGCATCATTAATACTATTGCATATGTCATGCATTTTCAAAAAAAAACAACAAAACATGCATCCCATGCATCATTAATACTATTGCATATGTCATGCATTTCAAAACAAAACAAACAAAAAAAAATGCATGTCATGCATCATCATTATAGTATATGTCATGCATTTTACAGAGATATCCATTTCCATTGCATTATAGCTTGCATGCATTCCTTTGCATCATCTTCCATCTATGGCTCGCGCCTTTCCTTGTTGAGCTTGGTCCGGTATGTGCCCTTACTTCTCATGTTGAAGCATAGTTACATTCGTGTATCGCGCCTACTCCACGTTGGTATGTTGGTTTGAGGTTGCGGCACCCTTTTTTGTGTTAGACATGGCTTGTACGTGTACATGCCTTTCCTAGGCAAAATACGGTTTGGCCCGCGTGCCATATTCATTGTATCCATTTCCATTACATTGTATTGTAATTATTGCATCCGGCATTAGGATTATTATTCAATCCTCGGTGATCGTTTCCCCACTTATGTCAATCCACTCAATATCTGTTCTTGTATCCGTGCGTATTCCCCATAGATCAGACATCGTTCTATGGGACACGGACTTGTCACTTCCATCAATCTCCCTGACATTTGTGTGGTTTCGAACCGCTCGTGATTGAATCATGATCCAATTGCATACATGTACATTGCATTAGTATTTAATTGTATATATTTGTCATTTGTATTATTCATATCATTTGCATTACATATATATTGCATATCATTGTTTTAGTCACTTCATTGCATTGTCATGCATTGTTGCTAACAATATTGTACTTGTTAAGTTTGCTTTCTTTTGAGCACGATATTGTATGTACGGTTCATTTACGCCCGGCGCAACGGCGAGCGCCGCATGTATTGTATCCTCCGTGTGAGACGTTTTGAGAATTGCATAATTCTCTTACATCCTTCTGCATTGTAGTGTAGATTGGCGCATGTTAGCTTATAAGCTGTCATGTATGCTTCATTCTGACTTTCTTTGCATGATCATAAGTTATGCTCGGCTTCTTGCATTTTTAGTTGCATTTGCCCCGCCTCTGGTAGCATATCTTATCCTTGGCATGTGTGCCCGTGCTTGAACTTCTGTTGGTTTGATTCCTTAAGGGATACGTGGCGACTTGCGAGTTCAACCATTTGCTTTGTATGTTTGTCCAAGTCTTGGCCTTGTCAAAAATGGGTCGTCTCTGGGCTTTGACATTCACTCCGTCATTGTTATGACTTCGAAGTTACTGTCAAGAGGGCAACTGAGACACCCCATTTTTGACCGTCCTCAAGACTTGGGCGTCACCGCTGGAACACTCGGTGATTATCCATGTTTGTGTTCGTTTGGAGTTCGGAGTTCTCGGTACGAGCCTTGCCTCGGGACCTCCGAACTTCATTTGTGTTTGGTTTTGCACCAAACACTTGTGTTTGCCTTGGAAGGCGGGGAATGCTTTATGAGGCATCCCCACACACCATTTGGGGCTAGAGGCCACTGCAGTTGTAGGTCACCGGCACTATATTGTGCCGGTCGGCACTATTTTTGTGCCCGGTCGGCACTATTTTGCGAAATTACCAATTTGCCCAACCGACCACTGCACTTGCTTTTACGAGATATTTTGAATGACTTTTGAGCATTTGCTTCCCCTCCATACACGTGTATGGAGGGATGAGGTCTTGTTTGCTTAGCTTGTAAGTTTACAAGCTCTATAAGAGGAAAGCTCTCCCTCTTGACTTAGGGTTAGCATTTTTCAGAGCATCAGCCATTGTTAGAGAGTTGGAGTTCTGGTTTTTAGGGTTAAGTTAGATACATATATGATATCTCTCTTTTTCTCTTAGAACACTAGGTGTTTAGTTCACACTATTGCACTAAAACACCTAGAGTTCCACCTTTCTCTTGGTTCTGAGGTTCCAAAGGTTGGTTCTTGACATTTTTGACTGGTTTGGAGCTCAAAGAAGCAACAACATCAACTCTTGTGAAGATAGTCAACAAGGGTGAGAAACTTGCACTTTATTCCCCATTTTTGCACTCCATCTTTACCTAGTCTAGGACTGTTTTTGTGCTTAGTATATAACACATAAAAGTTCTAATTTTTAACCCTCTTTATTATATATTAAGAGTGTTTTGTGGTTTGGGGAGGTTTGACCCCCTTTAGACCTTGAAAAAGGTCCCATTTTGTGCTATTTTGGAGAGATCCGAGATTTTGGTGATAGGATCTCACCAAATCTTGAGGGATTTCGGTGGAGATGGTGCCTTGAAGTCTCAAGAAGGAGAGGGCCACCCCTTCTCCTTGATGTCCTTGAAAAGGACAAATTTTGCTTCCTTAAGGAGCTCTATGCTTGAGTGTGTGTTGAGCATGTTTGGCTTGTTTTCCATGCTTATATTATCATGATATAACATGTTTTCAAGTTGGTTTTGGCCTCCTATACATGTTTAGTATAGTTGCCTTGTAATGCCTCTTTTATGCCTTAACATGCCTAGGTTGTTTGCCTTAGTTTCTAGCATGTTTTAAGCTTAGGTTTGTGAAGCTTGTAAGCTTATTTTGCCATGATTTAGCTCTATCCATAGCTATTTTGGCCAATCTTGGCATATATTTGGTAGCCTCTTTGTATTTGGCTTGTTGGCCCCAAAAGCATGAATATGTGGTATGCTATTCTAGCTTTGTTTTTGATGGTCGGAACCATCTAATATGCCATTTCAGTCCTTCATACATGTTTGTTTGATTGCCTTAGTGGCCTTGTTAATGCTTTAAGAGTATGTCTTGTATGCTCCATGTTTTGGCTTCAATGCATGCCTTTAGTTAAATGACTCTTAGATTCCATCTAAGTAGCTCTTTGGCCTTGCTTTAACATGCTAAGAACCTATTTTTGGTTGTTAAGTGCATGCCATATGTGTTTGTGCCAAGTGTGATTTAATGCCCTATTGACTTGCTTTAAGCCTAGGCTATTTGCATGCTTTGTTTGGCATGTTCTATTGCATGATTTGGCATCATGTTTAACATGAGTTTCAGAGCTTTAAATGTATGCTATTAGTCCATGTTTGGCCTCTTTAAGTATGCATGAGAATTGCTTTGGTTTGCCTAAGTCTTGAGCCTTAACACTTGCATATGTGTGTGTGCATTTGGTCTCATTTTCTAGGTATTTTGGCCACTGATCTTAGGCCTTTTAGGGTTGCCTAATTCATGTCTAAGTCCATTATTCCATTGAATTGCATGCTTGTATTATATGCTTGTTTGTATGCTTGCATAAATGCATCATATTGTCCATCTTGCATCCTAGATGACATGCTTAGGATTGCACCACATTAACATGCATACCAAGCCCCTTGAAGTGAGTTTGATAGAGGTTTGGTACCCCTTTTGTGCCTATGTGTTTTGCATGCATTTGAAAGTGAATTTGCACTCTTGGTTCTTAGGGCCATCATGCATGGAAATGCGCGATTGATGGTTCGGGAATCGAGGCACATGCCCTCTTGAGTCCATAGCATGATGAGGGATGTGCTTGGTGCATACATGCTTTGATTTGCATTGCCTTGCCTTTGGTTTCCTCTGCTGCTGTCAGTTGCAGGTTCTGCAGGGATAAAGGGCCGATCGGCACTCTTTAGTGCCGGCCGGCTGCCTCTTGGCAGCCGATAATGAAATTCAGAGCCGGTGGATTCCTTCTTCAGCCGGTGGCTCCCTGCCTCAGCCGGTAATGCTCCCCAGTGCTCTGAGAGGCACTCCTGAAGTTTTGGGAATTTTCAGAGAAAGAGAGCAGAGGAAACAGAGGCACACTTGCAGCGATCTTGATTCAAGCGAGTCCGAACGCTGCAATCAAATTCTCCTTCCGAGGCATTTATCGCTTAAATAGATTAATTAGTCTATTTATTTAATTTAATTAATTTGTAATATTTAGTTAGCTAGGATAGTTAATTATTTATTTGGTTATGTATATTCTTTTGGTCCCTCCGAGTGAGGGCAAAAATGTAATAAGTGTGGGTGAGTGTGATGTATGTCTTCCAACCCCCACTTCTTTCTAACCCTTTTATTTACCCGCTTTCAGTGGTAGGTTAGGGCATTTTAAATTAGCATACCTTATGCAATGCATGCGTGCATCCATGCATTTGTTTACATGCACCGGGCTCGGTACATCATACAAACTGCATTGCAATTTTCAAATTCCGAAATTGAATACGTGCTATGTGATAGCATTTCATATGCCATGCTTAGGATAGCCGAGCCTGTCTAACTGCATTTCTTGCCTGTGTTGCATTAGCCATTTAATATGGACCAGGTCATGCATTGTTTTGCTAACTAGTTTACTGTTTTGGCACGGAGTACTAGGTGAGCTTTTATGCTTTAGCATATCACATGTATGTGAGTGTTGACATAATAGCATGACTACCATGAGGCTAAGTGCTTATGTGAGATAAACTGTTTGAATGCCTGTGGGTGAAGGTTGGATTGCCTGAGTTGGAACAACTCGTTGAAATCCGTATTTTAGCCTACTTGCGAGTAGCAAAATCTAACACGTTTTTTTCGAGGTAAAACGGATATGCAATGTTTATTTCCAAATTAGGCAATCTAGTCTATACTTTTGTGTTGTGCGCATCACATAGTAATTCTAGGTTAATAATCGGAATAAGAACGCATAAAGTTTTCAAAAACGGATATCATGGTTAGTAGAGGCCGGTCTTCGGACCGGGCGAAAGGGGGTGCTCATAGCTGACCTTCCCCGATCGTACCCAAGCTCCCGAGCCAAGTCAACTTTGGTAATGACGGACACGTGGCCTTCGGCACCGAGTCAGGGTTTCCTAAATTTCCCAAAAGTAAAATATTTAGGTGGCGACTCTGTAATCTGGCAAAGCAGTCCATGTTTGGCACTTCTTTCCAAAAATCTTTTCTCAAACGATTTGCGAGTTGGACTCTTTGGTTCGATTTGGAACCGCAACAAATTGAGTCCTAATCAGAGTGAAGCCCACGGGCGCTTCTCTGATTCCCACCAACAGATGAATCGATCCTTCACAAATCTTAAGGTCGTTTCATCTGGTGCCCGAATGATCACGCACCGCCTGGGACAAGGGCAGATTCATCAATCTATTCGGCTTATGTACCCCAACCGGCCCATGAATCGATCCTTCACAAATCTTAAGGTCGTTTCCTCTGGCGCCCGAATGATCACGTACCGCCTGGGGCAAGGGCAGATTCATCAATCTATTCGACTTATGTACCCCAACCGGCGCATGAATCAATTCTTCACAAATCTTAAGGTCATTTCATCCGGCACCCGAATTATCACGCACCGCCTGGGGCAAGGGCAGATTCATCAATCTATTCGGCTTATGTACCCCAGCCGGCCCATGAATCGATCCTTCACAAATCTTAAGGTCGTTTCATCCGGCGCCCGAATGACCATGCACCGCTTAGGGCAAGGGCAGATTCATCAATCGATTCGGCTCAGTACCCATAATATGCGGCACATGAATGATAATTCAATATTGTCATAGGATATTCAATTTCTGAAAGCTAAAACACAGCAATGATTTTATCCAAATTTGTGAAAGGCAAAGTATTCTTCATTAACATAAACTTCACAAACCATGAACAAGTAGTGGAGAAATACCAAGGCAGTTTTCATTAATAAATTGAGCGCAAATAGTAACCAATTTATACATGAAAACTAGCTTGAGCCAACAAAAGTCTACCAAACAAAAACTTTCATCAAAATCAAAAACTTACATCAAAATCAAAAACTTAAATCAAAATCAAAAGAGATGACTCCCAGATGAATCCTCGGGGTCAGATTCAAGTGGCTCAATGTCCACTTGCTCGTAGGGAATTGGCAAGGCCAATGTAACTCCAGCAGCAGCAAAAGGCTTTGAGCCATCCATGTTTAAACCCCCGATTCTCGAATTTGGGGACTTCATCTACATATTCTATGAAGGCGGCGCTTTTTCTTGCCTCAAATGCCGCAGAAGCTTGAGAATCGGCTTTCTCCTTGGCGGCCTTAAGCTCCGCTAACTGAACCTCTGCCTTGGCAAGCGCCTTCTTGGCTAACTTGAGCGATTCTTTGCTCGCATTTGCCCTACTCTCAACATCAAAGCGGAACTGTTCAGCTGAGTGAGCCCTCTCTTTCTCTGCTTCAGCTTGTGCACTCTCCATTGCGGCTCTTATACTTTCAAATTTAGCCCTACTCTTTTGACCGTCTGCCTCCGCTTGCAAACGATCAACTCTGCCGAGGGCATCATGGAGGCGGCGGCCTAGGTCTGATTTTACATCATAAATAGTGAATGACGGAGCTTTGAACTTCTTGGGCAGGGCCGCCCTTGCAATCCGTCGGACAAAAGGATCGTGCTGGTCGTCTTCATCTGAACTGCTCCTTCTGCGCTTGTTCCTTGCATGTAGACTCTTTTCGGAGGAGCTGGAAGTTTTGGATCGTCCCTTCTTGGTGAGCTCCGTGGATAATGAGTTGGAGTCTCTATTGGTATCCTTTGGCCTGGCTCGAGGTCGTTGTCCACCGACCTTCGGAGGTCGTTCGGGATCTTGGCGCATGGCTTCTCTCGATTTTGCGACTTCGAGGGCCAAATCTTGCAGGCCACTTCTCCACAATTATTTAGTATGTTTTCTTCACAAAAGGAGTGAAAAATTTTCCTTAGTTGGCCTTTTTTCTCACAAATCTTCTTATTTTGAGTATTGTGCATGAAAAATCTATTTTACAGCCAACTTTCAAAAATTCTAAAAACATATATAAAATCATCTAGACCTCGGTTTTATGTCAAAAACTTCCTTAAAGAGTTATCTTTCAATTAAAATTTGTTTCATTGAAAAAGAGTGAGTGGTTAGTAAGAAAATCTGATTTTTGTAATGATCAATGAATCTAGACAGCGCTGGAGTATTTCTTAAATAACTAAAAATATAGAAAAGCTATTCCATTTCCAAAACATGTCCTGAAAACTAGATAAAATTATCTAAGAACCATAGGAAGGCTAGGTTCGAGAAAAATCTAAAATATCCCTTTTGATTTTAATCTTTAAGTGGTACTGAATCTAGAAATATTGTTTTGCATTTATGCTCTTGTATTCATGAATATGCTTATTAATATATGATCATGTCTTGGTATGATATTACATATGTCATGGTTATATACCTCCTTTTTTTAGTCTTTCGATGATGCTGACATTTATGCAAATTTATTCTTTTGTTACTTGCTTGTACTAACTAACTTAAAATGTCAATATAAACGTAAAACTTAATGAGGTGGCTAATGTGGTTTCGATCACATTATGAGATAAAGTTATGTTCAAATTAAATTGGTTAGTGGGGCGTGTTCCCTTTAGAGAGTTAAAGTCTTGCACAAGTGGTTGTTTGAAACCTTTGAACGGAGTGGTTGTATTTAGGCCCCAAGTGGTTTGGTGTGAGGAGGGAATGGGCAAGGTCCTATTTTACCGTCTCTTTTGAGGTCCTCGGTTGGCGCTACGTGGTATGTAACCATTGGTAGGCATCCAAGGTAAGGTCTGCAAAGCAGCAAAAGATGGAGTATACCGAATAATCCGTGTTCGATTCTTGGGGTTGGGAGGTTGAAATCTCTTTAGGGAATTTCTAGACTACTAACAACTAACCTTATAACCTGTGTTATTTACTTGAATGTCATGTTCCTTTCCCCTATTGTTATAATTGCTATTGTGTATTAGATTTGGAAAAAGAGACGGGGTGTGTATGCGTTTACTGGATATTCAAAGTTCACGGCGTATCATGCCAGGTGCCGAAGAGGAGCTTGCAGCAGAAAATGACGAGCCGGAAACCTTCGAAGACTTTTGGTTATCCTAGAGGAGTTAGAAATTTCTTTTTGTGTTTTGTATGGTCCATCTTGAATTTTATTTTGGATGTAATATTGATGGAACTAATTTTTGTAACTAAGTACATTCTGTATCTATTATCTTATTATTATTATATGCTTGCCTTTTTAAAAACCAATATAGTTCCCTATGTTGCTTATGAGACCTTGCGTCAATGCCTTTTAAGATTTTTCAAAAGGGTAGTGCGCTACCTAAGAAAGCTGGACTTGGAAGGGAGGCTAATTTGACTCCTCCGGCGATCTGAGATCTTACTTGGTCATTGGCCATAGAACTCATCAATGACTTTCCCTTGACTACCACCCTTAGTGTAGATTTTGGGGCATCACATATTACCTGTTGCATTGCATTGTAGTTCAAAAACATCTAGCCTCGTGAAGTGTGTAGCTATCAATTGTATTTCGAGCATATCATTTGCATTTTGTCCCTCAACTACACTTGTTTGATTTCTTGCAAGGGGACATGTAGGCAACTCCTGGGTTCAACCAACTTCATTGCATGTTGTTTGTTTGCCCAAGTCTTATGGCCTTGTCAAAAGGGTCGTCTTTGGGCTTTGACATTTACTCACATCAAGAAAATGACTTCGAGTTCTGTCAAAAAGGGGCAACTGTAGACACTTCATTTTGACCAGCCTTAAGATTTGCGTGCTTTCTTTTGATTACCCGATAATGAAAACAAGAATGTGTTTCTCACAAATTTTTTAGTAAGAAAGATGGAATTTGTGCTTCATTTCCAAACCTAAGCCGGTTTTGGCCAAGTGTTCAAATCCTGTTCAAAACACTCTTTCGAAACTTTCTTTTTGCGCTTTGTTACGAATATTTTCGTAGTATTCCGAGTCTCACTTTTAAACTTCAAAATGAAACATTTTCTCAGGAAATTGAGCAAATAACAATGTGGAAATAGGAGGAAAGGACGAGAATTCTATCGAAAAATCGTGTTTCATGCAAGACAATCAGCCACGGCTAATATTTTAGCTGACCAAGCAAGAAATTGGCCGGCCATCCAAGATTTTGGCTAGCCACGCCAAGGTTTTTGGCCAGCTGGCTAATTTTCCAAGAAGTAGGGCAATTTTGGCAGAATTCTTGTTGAATGCGTATGAGTCATGTCATTTCAAATCTTTTCTTGTTATATTTATACATGAGGTACACACTCACCCCCTCAATTATCATCATTTAGCCTCCATTGTCAAAGGGCGTTTGTCTTCTTCCCAAAAGTGGGCATCCAATGCAACCACCCATATTATCCCATCAACCCTGTCTCCCACCTTCTTGACTTTGCATTCCATGATTGTCTATACAGAGAGGACCCGAATGTATGTATATAAAAAAAAAGAATGAAATTGAATTAAGAGAGTGAATTGAGAGTTAGAGAGGAAGAGAGAGAAAGCTTAAGTTTTGAGCCAAAAACATCTATATACACTGATTTTCCATCTTTCAACATATCAAACCAAGCCCATAAATTTTGTTATAGTCATATTCTTGAACCTTGTTCAAAAGAGAGTGAGTGTTCCTTGAAAGAGAGAAAAACAGAGAGTTGTAACTCCCCCCCTCCTCCCCAAACACTGTTAAATGGCCCAAAACACCATTCCAACTTCAATTTTGAATTTTCAACCTAAGAATTGAGAACACACTTCCTAAACTTGAGAGTGATCAAAAGGAAGTTTAAAAATCAAATCCTTCCTTAGAAGGTAAATTTTGTACACTTTCGTTTACTTTATTTCTTTTTTCTTTCTTGTATTGCTTTTCTTACTTCAATTTCATGTTATAAACCTATTGTAAGCTAACTGGAAGTAGTTAGTTGAACCACTTGCATCTTTTCAGTATGTTTTTCTAGTGTTAGAATAAAACAGAGTGTTTTTAGCCTAGCCTGATTGGTTGATCAGCCACCTTTTTGTTTGATCGGCCATCTTTTTGTTTGACCGGCTAAATTTTTCGACGGCCAACACATCTTTTGGCTGGCTAGCCAGTTTCCTCCTGGACAAATTCCAACAGCCTCTCAATGTCAAACAGAATAGTCTCCGACGATCTCCGAGGCCTCTTGAAGTTGTTGTTTTTATTTTAATTAGAGAGCGTTTGTGAGATGTCACGACCCAAACCCGCCCCTATGGGTTTAGCACCATAACCGGCCAGTAATCCATGATTACCGAAGGCCTGCTTAACAGTAAAGATAATAATACAGAGTACAGGAGCTGGCGAAAGCCAAAACAGTAATAAAAGTGGTCCAGTGAGCTGTGATAGTCTGTATGCAAAAAGACTTTTCTGTAACATATTCACATTTATAAGAAAAACATATATACACCATATGTACAACATTCAGGTTAGGGACCAAATCCCTAAGTGGCACAGTACAGTACAAGTCTTATACGGTATTACAGAACAGAAGCAAAAGGGTGAACTGAGACACCGCAAAAAAGTCCTGGCATGGACTGACATAGAACCTCGAAGTGAGGTGCGATGGTTGGCTTGACAAAAAGGGAGCTAACCCAACGCTCTTAACTCCGATCCGGTGCCTGGACACCTACATATAAATATAAACAGTGAGCTAAAGCCCAGTGAATAACAAATGCGTAAAGGGGTTAAGAATGAATGTCCTTTCAGTCATTAAGTAGTCATATCGGTCATTTAGAAACCATAGCAATTATATGTGGTACATCCAATAGCAAAAGCGAAGAGGGTCTTAACATCGAACAATCATCATTGATGGCCATCATAACGAAATGAGTGGTTCCAAACATGGGAACCGACAGAGATCTCTGTGACAGTAGCAGTAACAGTACAGTAACAGTAAATTGCTATGGATGCTACGAATATAGTTTACTAATAGGACAAACATTCATTCATTAAACAATAACGTTTCAGTAAACAGAACAGTTGATCATTCAGAAAATATTCATAATTGAACATATCTTTATAACATTGTTACTCACAGAGCACTAGGCTATAAGCAGTTAACGAGCGTCCTCGGATGCCAACCCTACACAGTTACAGAACGAACACACACTAAGTTACACACTTGGGAATCAACAACTTAGTCCCTATCTTGACTCGGTGTGGTTCAACATCAATATCCTCATTAAGATGCCTTAAACATGGCCTAGGAATGCCTAGGATGGAAAGAGGATGCAAAGGTGTACTTTAAAACACTTTTCAAAACTTTCAGAAAATAGAGGTCTTGCTCGAGCGGACATGCCAAACAAAAGATCTCCGTTCGAGCGTGACTTCTTTCGTTCGAGCGGACTGTAAACTCAAGCAAAAGTACTGTATGCATGCAATTCACACTCGATGGGTGCTCGACCTCCGCTGAGCGTGAGACACAACTGCTCACTCGAGCGTGCATTCCCTCGCTCGAGCGGACTGTAAACACATGAAAAGTACTGGATACACGCATTTCACGCTCGAGCGTTACTTTCAACGCTCGAGCGGGATGCATGCACTTAGAGTTTACGCTCGAGCGTGGATCCAAAATCTGGAATTTCCAAATTGAACCTCCAAGCTCAAATTCAACATTTAAAGCATCAAATTCGATTCTTTTGGGCCAATTTTCTAGGAAACACTTTCAAACTCATAATATGACATGTTTCAAAGATCAATTTGCAAAATCAAAGCCCAAAGGTAGTTCAATTAAACACAAATCCAAACAAAACTTCATGAACATAATGTATATGTAACATGCAAGTGTTCAATTGAAATCAAAGCTTCAAATACTTGATCAAATGAGTTAATTCACTCAAAAACATGATGAATTCATGGACCATAGCTAGAATATAGACATGCATGTGAGGATTTCCATGAAATCAACCTCAAAACTCAACAATGTGTACATGCATACATGATTTAGCTACTCAAATCAACTCTTCAAACCAATTCTTGACTTAGATCACCAATGACTCATGAACCATGCAAGAACCAACTTGAATTCATAAACTAAAGGATAAATATCCTACCTTAGGTCCTCAATTTCAAGTTTAGAAGCTCAATTATGCAATCTACTCTTCAATTCTTCTAAGTTTCAAGCCAAACTAGATGAACTCAAGCTCTTTCTCTCACTCTCAAACGGATATGGCCTCAAAAGAGTGATGAAGAGTGATGCCAACACATGTAAATCAAGACTAAACAATTGGTCCAACAAAGTCCACTTAATGGCATAATTGTAATTACTTAGGTTCAAGTAGTTTAACATAATTTAATCCAATTTAATCATTCCAAATCAAAATTAAATTAAACCTACGATAAAATCACATAAATTCTAACTAACATATAATACAAATCAATTTCAGATTCGGCCGCCGATAAGCAGTTCGAGCTTAAAACATGAACAGATCAATTAACAGTCGAACAGATAGAAAATGCAATCAAGCAACATACTCATGCGATCAGTTTAGGATTTCATCCTAATCAATTACTTATCATATTCAGTCACAGTTTAGCTGTAATCAAAGGTGAGGGTTGTCACATGAGGATATATTTTGTTGTAATATTTTATTCCTCTCCCTCTATTTGGATTTGTAATATTCAAAGTTGTAATAATTTCTTACCCCGCTTCTTTATATCCCGTTCTTTTACTTGTTTTCCATATCTGTAAATATGCATTATTTATTGTCTTGTCATCATATCCATACTTTGCATCCATGTTTCATGCCTTATGATTCGGATAAATTTACATTTGTGAGTTTAATTGATTATTATGTGATTTTGTGCACTACCTCAAGTCTTAAGATGATTAACATGTCATATTTGAGAAGGCGGATCTTTAGTTGCATTTCACGAGTGAATTGCATTAGGATCTTGTACATAGGATCATGCATATTTTACTAACTTTGTTTTTGTAACTATTGGCGGGATGTCGATAAATATGTAAGTTTTTATGCTTTAGCACCCTCTTGTGTGTGATTTTCTTACTATGTTTAGCATCCTACCATGTGACTATGTGCTTATTTGATATAACTCTATGCATGCTAGTAGGTGAAGGTTGTGTTATTTAATTTGGAATAAAATTGATTTTCATGATTGTACTATTCAAACATTTTCAAAATAATGAAATCAAATTGTTTCAAATTGAACGACATAGTCTATATTTGTTTGCTTAACATAGTAAATTTTAGGATTTATTAAATAACCGGAATATGAATACATAAAATTAATAAAAATCATATCATGGTTTACTAAAGGCCGATCTTTGATCGGGTAAGTGAGGGTGCTCAATTAATGACATTCCCCCTACATACCTAAGGTTCTGAGCCAAGCATCCTTAGTTACAACAAACAATGGCTTTGGCACGAGTCACAGATTTCCTAATTTTCCCAAAACATTAGGTGGCGACTCTGAGATCTGTTGACGGTGTCTAATTCTGGCAATATTTTGAAATAAAATGGATTTTCAATAAAGTTGCCAAATTTGAACTCTCATCTACGTTTCATATTGCACTCATGAGACTAGATTGAAGAGACCGAGGATCCGAACTATTAACACACTATTAATGAAAATTATGGTAGACCTTGATCAACAACAACCAAACAATAATTTAAACAACAATTAAACTGAGAATCAGATGATTGTGTAAAGGTTCTAATGCCTTGAAAGTACAAGGACTTTATTGGAACAATTAACAATTGAAAGAAAAGTAACAAAATAAATAAAGACAATTCCAAATGAAATTATCTAAGTTTATAGTAGTCACACGTTACAAATTACAGAACAAACTACTCCTAAGTTAAGTGAAAACTACTCCTTAGTCTAAAAGCTAAGTATTGTTGTGTTGTTAATGCCCCTCTCTGTCGAATTCTTGGTTTTTATATCTTTCTCTTTTTTTTTTCTTTTTTTTTTTGGCACATGATTGCGTGATTCCCAGCTTGTAACTACAACCCCCATAACTGCCATATTATAACTGCCTCATTGCTTTCCAACCTTCAAACTCTGCCAAATCCTCAACCTTTCATGTCGAACTAACTCTCTATCATACTGCCACGTGTCCCTCATTTTACTCTGAAGAAGCACATCGACAGAGAATTCACTTCAACTTGCAAGCATCATCCTTTGCAACTAGCCTACTAAACCACAAAACTAGCTAGTAACCCCGTCAAGGTTGCTTCTACCATTTTATGCACACGACCACTCTTTTCATGCCACATGTCTCTATGATTGATGAAAGACTATCACTTTGACTCTGTCGTGTGTCATCTTCTGATTGGTCTATTTGTCACACTACAAAAATTAAAGTTTTAGAGATCAAAATTTAGGGACAAAATTATTTTTTGGTGAGCAAATATTTTTGTTATGAAAATATCGCTCTTTTATTTTTACCAACGAAAATTGGACATTAGTGATGAATTATTATCTTTTTCAGACCAAATTTTTTTCTAAAAAAACAAAACATTTTGAGACCAAATTATTGTGTCCCTAAAATTCTATTTATTAGTGACATTTTTAAAATTTCGTCGCTAAAAACAGTATTTTTGACTTCTTGGGACGATTTTTTAGCGATTATCCTTATGACGATGGAAATTAATCCCTACATGTTTTTCAATTTTATAGATCAAAATATTTTTAGTCTCTAAAACTCTTAGGGTGCGTTTGTTTGGACGGATTGGATAAGGAAGGATTATAACCCATCGGACTATTAGTCCCGGGATACATTGTCCTGGGATTATTTGGTTGGACTAAATTTGTATCCTATGTTTGTTCAGTCATGGGATTAGAAGTCTGGATTGGACTATTCTATTGAATTCCATGTTTGTTTGAGATATTATCGAGAAGGATAAATGTTCAAAAGACTATTTTATCCTTGTAATTTATAATTTTTATTTAATATATAATTTTAAATTTGTAATCTATAATTTATAATTTATAATTTAACAACACTAACAAAATTTAATTTATTAGGCCATAAGAGTGTGGGATTAGACTATTAGTCCCACCGGACTATAATTTATCACCGTCTACTAAAACAACAGGAAATGTTTCAAAAAAAGTAGGCATACGACGTACAAAAAGTTCACGCCCTTCTTTATCTCTAAAGATAGGGTGTCCTAACCATCCAACCGCTATTCCATCCCCATTATCCATTGAACACCGCCTCAATAATCCCCTTTTGCGGATTATTACCGATGTAATCATAAAAAGCTAATTTTTCAGAATTTTAGACCAAGCTTCGATAAATTTTGATTTCGGCTAGCCCAAAGACCAACTCTTCGATATATATCTTGTTGGAAGTACCCACGATCCCATTGATAACGAGTGGGCCCAAATAATTCGATCGGGGTAGTTCTTTGAACCATACCACATAGTTCCAAGAACAACAAAAAGAAAAAAACTGACGATGCTACTAGTCCAATCTCACAGCCTTATGGCCTAATAAATTAAATTTTTTTAGTGTTGTTAAATTATAAATTATAAATTATAGATTACAAATTTAAAATTATATATTAAATAAAAATTATAAATTACAAGGATAAAATAGTCTTTTGAACATTTATCCTTCTCGATAATATCCCAAACAAACATGAGATTTAATAGAATCCAGACTTCTAATCCCATGACTGAACAAACATAGGATACAAATTTAGTCCAACCAAATAATCCCGGGACAATATATCCCGGGACTAATAGTCCGATGGATTACAATCCTCCCTTATCCAATCCGTCCAAACAAACGCACCCTTACATTCTGTAGTATCAACAGAAATGTTACAAAAATAGGTGCAAACCGAAGCAAAACTGAAGCAACAAATCTGAATCAAATGAGCTAACAGAGCAACGACCTTCATAGCAAACAAAGCAGCAGCAATGAAGCACAAAAGTCTTGGACTTGTTCTCTATGCCCAAGCCGAATACACACAGCGCGCACACATAGAAAGGAACCCACCGAATGAATAGATGTATTAATCTATAGCAGTTACACTTTCTAAATGAATATTGTATTGCAAGTTTATTGACTTTCCAATCAAACAATTCAATAATTGTTAGCTGCCATCAAACGTCATTTTAATGTCAGATATAATATATAAAATATATTTGTATAATTAATATAAAATTATATTAAATATTATTTGAGTAAATTAATTGAATTCCATACTTAACTAAGAAGATATATCCAACATTAATATAGTTATCAACACTGGATTGAGGAAACGTGAGACATCATTATATTTAGGATAAAATTGAGTTTATTCCCACGTGGTTTGTCCTTAGAGTACTTTAATTCTCTTTAGTTCAAATATAGACAAATAATTCATCATAATTTTAGACTAAATTGTAACTAGCCCCTTTTTTTTTTTTTTTGTCTAATGTAACCTAGAGTGTAATACACTTGCAAAATTCAAGAGTAGGTTTCAATTTAAAAAATAAATAAGTGAAATTAAAATAAAAAATGACAATTATACCCTCTTCTTCCTCATTGATTACCAAATCCACCCCTATCTTCCTCCTTCATCGCCGTCGCTCCCGACCATCGCCGTCACTCTTCTTCTCTGTCCGGCCATCGTCGTTGCCGCCTCTTCCCTCCTAGACCATCACTTCCGCCTCCTCTTACGGTCCTGACCATCGCCATCACCTCTTCTCCACTTCTTAACCACCGCCATTGCCTCTTCTCTTCTCCCCGACCATTGATGTTCTCTACCCAACCATTGTTGTCGCCACAGACCATCGTGAATCCAACGGAGGTTGGTGAATCGGCGTCGATGGTGGTTTTGCAAAATTCGGGTAAACAAATGTGTATATGTATATAGTTCATAAATATATACTGTGTGTGTCAATTTCCGACCACACTGCCAACTTAGTACTCAAGTGGAGAACACCGGCAGAATAGATGGCACTTGTCTGACCTGCAACAGAAAGAAGAGTCTCCAGCGGTGGCTCGTCTACCCGGGGGTACCTCGACGATCAAGTCAGTACTTCATATCTCTCAAATATAACCAATAGTGCTTAACTCACTAGACAGAATATCAAAAGCCATATCTTAGATCCATGGGGGTGCCTCTCTTTTATAGCCAATACAATCCTAATCCCAATAGGAACCTAGCCCTAATGGACTTAGGATTACTGCTAATCTGGGACTCCCAGTGGGATTAGGATAAACTCTCTAAGAGTCTTATCTTTACCCAAACTGAAGTCTTCTCCCAATCTAGGACTCTTGTCCTATATCCGCTTATCTTGGATTCTGGTATCCTCGCAGATAATCTCGGCCTAGCGGAGATAACCTCGGCATCATGACCAGGACATGTGGAACCTCGGCTGACACGTCGGTGCCACCTTGGCCACGTGTTGGTGCTCAGAAAATATATCCCCACAACTGCTCCCTAGGTTCTATTACCTTGGCATCGTGAGGTGATGGAACCTATATCATTCTTTCTTTTAATCATGACCTCGGTTTAACTTCCACTTGTAAATTGCTACAAATTTCAACAAGTTTAAACAATAATCTCGGTTTAACTTCAACTTGTAAATTGCTACAAATTTCAACAAGTGTTAAACATCATCTCGGTTTAACTTCAACTTGTAAATTGCTACAAATTTCAACAAGTGTTAAACATCATCTCGGTTTAACTTCAACTTGTAAATTGCTACATATTTCAACAAGTGTTAAACATCATTTATAACTCTCTGCCCCCTAATGTGGACTTATGTTCACATTAAGCTTGTACATGTGATCTTGTTCACCGAAGTTGGTTTCAAGCCGAGGTTGTTAGCCTTGATTTCTCTGTTGATCTTATTTGGTTTCAACCTGAGTTTGATTATGCCGACATGGCAAGCCTATGTTACTCAAACTTAATTCAACTCCATTACATGCAAGATTCAACTCTGCCATATAATGAGTCTAAGTTATTCATCATTACCTCGGCCTCGCATCGGTGAGCAGTTTTTCTTCTCGGACTTAAGTGCCGAGATCTTGTCTTCTGGAATCTTGGATCTACTCACTCAGGTTGAGTTCTTCTCTTCTCGGACCTATTCATCCAGGCCAAGGTCATGTCTTTCAGGATCTGGGGTCCGGTGCCTGAAATCCAGGATCTGCTCACTTAGGCTAAACTCTTCTATACTTGAATCTCATCTCCTTGGGAGCGCTTATGCCCCCTATCTTCGCGTCCCTTCTGGAAGGGTCTTCATTCTGTTTATGTCGACAGACTCTCCATCTTCGCTAAACTCATCGTTTTCAACACGTTGATCTTGTATGGTGATGGCCATCTATTTTTCTTTCTTTCCCACAGACGGCGCCAAATTGTGTGTGTGACTTTCTGACCACATTGCCAACTTAGTACTCAATTGGAGAACACCAGCAGAATAGATGGCACCGGTCTGACCTGCAACAGAAAGAAGAGTCTCTGGCGGTGGCTTGTCCACTCAGGGGTACTCCGACGATCAAGTCAGTACTCCATATCTCTCAAAGATAATCAATAGCTAAACTCATAAGCTTGAGCATAAAAGCATACCTTAGACCCATGGGGGTGCCTCCCTTTTATAGCCAACATAATCCTAGTCCCAATAGAAGCCTAGCTCTAATGGACTTAAGATTACTGCTAACTTGAACACCCAGTAGGGTTAGGATAAACTTTCTAAGAGTCTTATCTTTACCCAAACTGAAGTCTTCTCCCATTTTAGGACTCTTGTCCCTTATTCGCTCATTTCGGATTCCGGTATTCTCGCAGATAACCTCGGCCTAGCTGAGATCATCTCGGCATCATGACTAGGACACGTGACACCTCGGCTGACACTTCGGTGTCACCTCGACCACGTGTTGTCATTCAAAAATTATGTTCCCACATATACAGTGCATATATATACACAATAGTTGATTTAAGATAAATAATTAGAGATTTAGAATTAATTTATGTTTTCTTTATTTTAATTAAATTAATCTTATTTAAGTTAAAAATTATTATTACGTATACAGTGCATATATAGATATACAATACAATATATATTATTGTGATTTAGAATTAATTAAATTAGTATTTTTATATTAATTAATAATTTTATTTAAGTTAGAAATTATTATGTATATAATAGAAGAGAGAGAAAGAGAACAAATGAAGAGAAAAAAATGGTAAGAGTTAAGAGGGTATTAAGGTCATTTCAATTTTTCCGTTAGCAGAGTTAATGTTGCAATTTAACCCAAAATTATATAGGAGTTTCTTACCTATATTTGAACCATAGTGGGGTAACATGCTCTAACCCTAAACCACAAGAGGTAAACTGAATTTGACCCTTATATTTATAAGTAAGATGATGAACATTTTTAAAATCAATATTATTGTTAGGTAATTAGAAGATAATATGTGAGATTATCTAATAATTTCTGAGATTATCTAATAATTTCTATTCAAAACACATTTTTACAATCAATATTATCTCTCGAATATTTTTCTATCAAATAAAAATTATAGGAATTTTATAATGATTTGTGCTATAAATGATTTACTTTATTTTCTAAAATTAAGAATTTTAATTTGTAATTTTTTGTGCTAAAATTACATACTTACATTACTATTGTGTCCGAATTATTCTACATTATTATAGAATTTTGATTAGTTATTATTAATAATAAATAATTAAATTTTTATACTTAATTTAGTTCATAAAATTATTATTATTTTATTGTTGATCATTAAAAAAAATTAAAATTATAAAGGCCTCTTCCACCTTAATTTCTTGCTTCGCCAATGCGCGTGTTACTGTTAGAGCGTTTGAATGTATGTTGAATTGGTAGGTGTAGATGGATCAAAAGAGCGATTTTATATATATATTTTTTATTTTTATTTTTTTTAACTTGAAGCAAAAGCATTCAACTTTAGGAAAACCTGTGATTGTTGTACTTGTTTGACGAGAAATATAGGGATGGGAACATCCTTGTTGATGCGAGGAAGGTGGAGCACTTGTGATGTGTTTGTCGTTTAGTCAACTTTCAGCTGTTTTGACCACGTCTCTCTTGTCGACTTGCTTGCCGCTGGGTCATGAATCATGATTTCTTTTTCTTTTTCATCCTCACCATCTCGTTTCCCAATATTTAATTTTAATTTAAAAATTAACAAATTATTTATAAAATTAAAAAATCAATAACTTATAAAAAAAATTATTTACATTTTGCATAATCTTTCATAAAAAATTAAAAAATTATTACAAACATATTACCTTTTTTGAAACATGCTAGAGAACCTAACAAAATTACTAATTTTTTTTTATCAAACGCTCACATAAGTGTGTGATCTACATGAGTGTAGACCCCATGTCCACGTGAGTATTTCGTAAAATATTTCATAACTTTATTTGGATCTCTAGCATTACTTAATTTTTTTCCCCCATATTTTAGTTAAAAAATTAGTATGATAGACAAGGCTGGTCAATAATACTTAAGGGATGTTCTTGCTGGTATCTTTCCTTTACACTGTTTAGCTGCTTGACCATCAAGAAAACTCAGCTTATATATATATATATATATGGATTCACACAGCCCACCAAAAACTAAAAAAGCAAATTTGACAGACTAACTGGAGCCTTGTAATACAATTATTTGAAGTGAGTTGAGTCTGGAAGATTTGCCCTCATAAAAGATTGCATATATAATAGCAAATAACACAACAACCTAGACACCAATTGTACTAATACTATACTATTAGTTATATATAGACTATAGTATCAAAGAAGGAAGCAACACAACATCATGAGTAAGGACAAGAAGAAAGTCATGAGTGGGTGGTGCTCAGTGGTGTTACGGTCACTGGCCTCATTCTTCTACTGTGTCTCCTCCTCCTCCTCCTCCTCCTCCGGTGATGGCAAGAAGGTGAAGCCTACAGCAGCAGCAGCTTCAGGTCCAGAGGACAACATGATTGCAGCAGCTAAGCATTTCTCTAGTGCTCATAAAGTATGCTTAGGTTAGTCAGTTAGTTAGTTTCTCCCTCGATGGAAATACATGTGTGCTTCATGTTCTTAGAGGTTCAACTGCCTGGCTTGGCTGGATAATAGATGTAGGCATGACAAATAATATTTTGTGTCTGTTGCAGAAAACATAGGGACCCAGAATCTATTAGAAATTAGTCATATGTGGTCCAAATTCAAGTCATGTTTGATGGAGTCTATATATGTAAAATCAATCTCAATGACACATTAACTTTTCTGGTCAATTTTCTTGACAAATTTTGGAACCCTAGCATAGGGGTTGGGATCTTCTATCCCAACTTTCTGTGCCAATTGTATGTCCTAAATAAATCCAAATTGAGTCCCAATTTTTAATTTGTTGATTCGTTTGTCGTAGATGGGTTCTAGTTACATCCAGGTCATGGGGTCAAGAATTGATAGAGTGAGAGATTAAAAATACAAAGAAAAAGTTGCTCCTGAATATGGTGTACTGGATTTTGAAGATTTTTTGTGTAGGATTTTGATGGTATGGTGTTTGCCTTGTGATCTGAAACTTCAGTTATTAGGGTGAGTCCTCGTTGGCATTTGATCTAGTACCTAATCAAATTAATCAATTGAATCCTGTGACGTAAAACGAGAGTGGTTGTTCTGTCGATCGACAAAAGAGAAGGTGGTTGTAAGCAAAAAGGAATACAGGTCTATCACCGGCTTTAAGTGGCCGGAGGTGATGAACAGGAAAAAGAGGAACTGATTTCTTTTGATTACTATTAACAGTGAAATAATTTTTAAATTGATGTACACATGGCAAGTATTCGAGTGACGTTATTGGTTTTTTTTTCTTTTGTTTGTTTGATTGTTTGTTTGTTTTTTTTTTTTTTTCAACTAAAGGTAATGTGACCTTATTATTCAATATTTCTCATCAAATTATTTATAAAAAAAGAAAAAAAATTACAAATTAGTTGCAGTTTTCAAAAGTATTTATATATTTATAAAAAAAAACTTATGAATTTCATAATTAAATTTTGTAAATTTTAACATGAATTTGAAATTTTTTTCGACTACATGCTGATTGTTTATTTCCCATATTAAAAAAAAAAAGAAGTTACACTAATCTTTTTTAGAATTTAAAAAACATGAATATTATAAAATTGACATAATTATGTTAGATAAAAATGATGTTATTTCTTTAATATTAATATATATATATATTATTGTTATTTATACTTGTGTTTATCGTAAAATTTTATAATACACCTTGTTTTTTGGTCTGCATCTTAGTATAACTAGTTATAACTTTTGTAATATTTAGTTACAATTCATTGGGGTGTTGATTATGACTTGATTATAACACGTCGTGGTGTTAATTATGACTTAATTATAATCTCTTGTGGTTTTTAATTATGATCTCATTTAATTTTTATTTTGATTATAACTGAAAAGGTTTTTGGTTATGTGTAAAGTGGTATTTAGTTATTACATTTGGTCATGACTCATTGTGATATTGGATATGATGTATTATGATTATTATTTTGATTATAACCGAAAAGGTCTTTCTTATACCTTAAGTGGTGTTTAATGATGACCTATTATATTTTGTTTTTAGTTATAACTAAAAGTGATTATGTCATAACTTATATATGGTACACATTCTAAAAATAAATAGTAAGTAGATTGCTAATCAATTGTAAGTATTCAAAATTTGTAAAAATGATAAAATACCAAGTGGCAAGTAGAGTCACAATTTTTTTTTGATCAGCAAAAAAAGAAGCTTTATTGATGGAAAAACATATAGAGTATGGAAAAGAACATTAATAAAGAGGAGGATGCAAAACGCATCACAGTGATACATCAAGATCCCAACCAGGTTGGTACCAAGATGTATATCAAATCATCTGCTAGCACAAACTCCAAACTCCAAGTTAATGAGTAACCA
This sequence comes from Camellia lanceoleosa, assembly GCA_025200525.1. Taxonomy (NCBI): domain Eukaryota; kingdom Viridiplantae; phylum Streptophyta; class Magnoliopsida; order Ericales; family Theaceae; genus Camellia; species Camellia lanceoleosa. The sequence continues at coordinate 73,259,460 of CM045758.1, read as the reverse complement.
ACTTACAGAGCAAACAAACAAGTAAAACACAAACAACCCCAAAAATTGCAACCTATAGCATCAAACCAATGACAAATCACCCCTTTCAACTATAATCTCCACCTAGCAAACAATAGCAACAACAACTTAACATGAACAACAGCAAACTAGCAGCACTTGCAAAGCCCACACTTCAACCCAGAAACAACCAACAACCAACACACCTGTAGCAGCAAAAATAATAGAACATAAATAGAACACCAGCAGAACAGAACACAAACAACAACAAAATCTACAAAAGGCAGCAGCAACCAACACAAATAGCAACAAAAAATCAGTAGCACCTCTACCATATCACAGACGTCTTAAGAAGACCCCATACAACTTCTGACTTGTTGAAAATTGAAAACAACATCATTAATTAAGAATAAGGCACCATTGATAAGAGATCTCAACCATATTGATACTCTCACCTTGATACACTCACATAGATCATTAAAATTGGGCTAAACTTCTTGGAAAACACACTCATTCCTATACCTCCACACAAACCACAATATTGTTGTAGGTAAAGCCCTCCAAACCTGATTAACTTTCTTCTTAAATTTCCAACAAAACCACCAAAGTAATAGACCTTCAATGGAACTAGGCATAGCCCACTGAAAAACCCCACCATAAAGCAATAGCAAACCATATTTGCCAAACAAAAAGACAATGAAGCAAAATACGCTCAACTGATTCAGTTGCCTTATGACAAAAAATGTAATTCAGAACATCAACACCCTAAAAGATTCCAAACCTGTGAAGTAGGTCTTTTGTTTTCAGTCTCCTTCTCCAAGCTAACCAAGAGAAAATTTTGGCTTTTGGTGGTGAGAAATTATTCCAAATTAGGTCAATTGATCTCTGAATGGAACCATCATTCCCCAAATCCCAAGCATAAAAAAATGGACCATGAAGACCCCTGTCTGTGTAGACTTCCAAACCAAACAATAAATTGAATCACTTTGTAAAATAGGGCCATCCCCCAAAACAGTGTTTAATCTGACCAACTCATCTTCTTTCCAAGCCCGAAGTGCTTTTCTAAAATTGAAGGCCCACCTAGATTAATTAGATCTTCTAGTTATTTCCAAACTCAAGGACAACTCTTTGTCTTCAACCAACTGGAACAATCTTGGAAATTGACTTAAGAGATTCGTTGAACCCAACCAAGGATCTCTCCAGAAACTAACTTTATCTCCATTCCCTATTAAAATTTCCACATTTTCCTTATAGAAATGAAAATGATTGCCATTCCTTTGAGCCACTAATAATATATCTTCCCTTATCTTAGATGTAGAGCTAGTAGCAGCCAGAACAGGAAACCACCTTCCCCCTATAGAACCATAATTCTCACAAATAACCAACTTAAACAGAGCATCACCCTCTTGGTCATACCTCCGCCACCACTTTAATAGCAAACTATCATTGGCGTACCTAATATTTTTTTATCCCTAGAGCCTCTTGTTTCATACTTATACAAAGCTTAGATCAACTCACTAAATGGAGCTTCCTATTATGCTTTGAATCACCCCATAAAAATGATGCTTGAATCCTATCAATCTCTTTTGCAACACCGTCCAGTATTTTAAAAAGAGACATATAATATACAGGTAAAGTAGACAACACAAATTTTATGAGTGTAACTCTACCAGCAAAAGATAAAACTCTTCCCTTCCACCCAGATAACTTCTTCTTGAATTTCTCCACAACTGGTCTCCAAGTCACCCTCCTACTAGGACTAGCCCTCAATGGGAGCCCTAGATACTTCAATGGTAACTTTTGACTTGAACAATTTAATTTTGCAGTAAACTCCTCAACCACCATGTCACAACCCTAAACCCGCCCCTAAAAGTTTGGGCATGACCTAACCAGAAACAGACACTTAACCTGCGATATAGAATGTCAAGGGCCTGAATGGAAGCGCTAAAAGAATAAAATAACATGCAAAGACATCCATTGAGTCACTACAACTATGCCAGGACCACGACTTAGAATTAAAACTTATAGTGGACATGCATCTGCGATTAAGTTACATACACATCTACAATTGGGCATACAACAAAATGTTAGATACAACAACCTTAGCCTGTAGAACATAGGCACAAAAGGACAAGGACTAGCAAGCTGTCCTAGTAAGCAAAGGGGGTTCTCCAAGTGCCTGGTTATCCTTAGGTTGACAAAAGATGCGTGATAAAGACGCTAGAACGGATCTCCAAGCTGGTTTCCTACAAAATCAGACAAAATGACAGAATGAGGCAAGCTCAGTGAATAATAATACGTAAACAATTTATTGGCTAAGTTTAACCACAATACATAACAGTGCATTTATTAAATGACATACAAAAGTAAATCTGATATGGTTTTATTTTCAGAACGTCCTTTAGCCTAATGCATAATTATAGCATAATGGCCTATTGGCCCAAAATTAGCAGAATGGCCTTTCGACCCAGATAGCCTTTCGGCCTAGATAGCCTTCGCCCGAATAGCCTTTTCGCCCGGATAGCCTTCGCCCAGATTATCGAACGCATAAAGCGTGATAGAACGCATAAAGCGTAAGAAATATGACGTATGGATTCAAGAGGTGGCTCGTACGGATTCCAGAGGTGGCTCCCACCAAGGTGTAGCACTTCGTTCCGTACAGCACTTTGTTCCATACCAGAAATCAGTAAGTCTCACCATGTCATAATATATACAAAATGAGTATCATAACGGAACATCTACAGATGTCACTAAAATAGATTAATCTTACCGTCACACAGAGACACACAGTTTCTTTTTATCATTCAGATGAGTTAGCATAAGTAGATTACACAATAACTATTAACTCCAAAGGTACAGAAGTATTATAGTGCCGTAATGTGCCCACATTTCACTTGTTTATCATGAGTTAATACCTCCACTTTGCGGATAACAGAATGTGCATTTTAACTATCCGAGTAGTTGTCTCGTAATTAACAGAACATGAACGTTAACGAGGGTCAAGAGCGAACATATTATTAACAGAAGTATACATGCCATTCCATTATAAGTCCCCATTTATTCACTAAGAAACGATATCATTTACATATAGGTGACAGAAACTTAATATGCCTCACAGACAGAACAGAATGAGTCCATAATCATACCGATGTATGCAGCTCTTTCAACATTCACACTGATTTCCAATTGACTAATGCTAGTATAATCGCTTACGAGGAACAGAGCGTTAGTACCATAGGCATTAACAGAAAATAAAATGTACATATAGTGTACTACTACTCACAGCGTTGAGACAACGTGTTGCTTCCCCCTGGAATATGCCCTGTACATAATCAATGCACATTAGTTCTCTTTTTCTTTCTTAAATCATTTCCTGAAGCATTACACTTTGCATGCATTTACAATCATCCTAAAGTCATCAGAAAAATATTCTAAAAATACCAGAGAATCAAGCACGCAAAGCTGAACGAACACATTTTTGTCTGAAAATAAGCTTCCCCGCTCGAGCGCCACTTTGGCCGCTCGAGCGGACTGTACGAGACACAAAACTGCTGAAAGGTCAATTTTCCTTTCGGCCGAGGGCCTTCCTCCGCCGGCGGACCAAGCGAAATTCGAAATTGAACTTCAATTTGAGTCCCAATTTGGTATCCAAAACTTCAATCTCTTCTACGCAAAAGCAACTTCAAATTAAGGTACTAAATCATACAACAATCAATCACAACACACTCGTTAACTTCCAATCATTAAATCCATACTCAACCCAACCATAATCTTTCCAAAATTCCCATTATTTTGGGTTTCCATACATATATGCATATAGAACTACTTAAGCTTCTCATTCAAATACACAATTGAATATTCTTAGGAGATGACAAGGAAATGAGGTATAGATTTCCCTCCATCTCATAAAACTCCCACATCTACCATAACCTTCCAAAAACAAAAGAAGAAACTCAACCAAGATCAAGAGAGAGAGACTAGATGATGAAGGTTTCCATACCTTGAGTTCAATCTAAATAATCTTTACAATTTGTAAAGCTTTTGTTGAATTTCTACGTTTCCCCAATTCTCTTCTCCACTCTCTTATTTTCTCTCCCAAAAGGGTCTCACGATTTTTGATCTTAGGGTCAACAAGATGTAAAGATATATAACAAGTATAAGAGCATATAAGACGAAAATCAATCGCTTTATCATTCCGAAATTGAAATTTCGTAACCGAGCTTAATATTACCAGAAAATTATGCTGATCATATATATATAATCAATTTCTGAAAATTTTGTCTCTAAGGCGTCCAATTTCAGATTCAAAGAAGCCAAGTGTGACAGATAATGTACTTAATCAACAGATAGGAATTCTTATTTCTAAGTTTCTCTTAAGTTAATGCAATTTCACTTAGAATTTCACAGAAGCATTCAAAAGCACAGTATAGAGGGCTGAAAAGATACCAGAATCGTGTACGAGGGTCGGGTTATTACACACCACATCCTCCAGTCCCACTCCATACACAATACTTTTATAAAAATTAATCCTTAGACCTGAGATTACTTCAAAACATCTATGGATTCTTTTGATAGCCATAATTTCAAACCATTCAGCCTCATAGAAAATCACTGTATCATTAACAAATTTCAAATAAGATATAGTCAAACCATTGCCATCTACTGATACACCTTCAAATAGACCCAATGACTTAGCTCTTGATATGAGTATATTCAGTCCCTCCGCAACAACATTAAACAAGAACGTAGATAATGGATCACCTTGCCTTAAACCTTTTTGAGGGCAGAACTTAGGTGATACTGAGCCATTGAGAAGAACTCAAACTCTTGCATAAGAAAGGCAACCCTTCATCCACTTGGTCCAAGTAGAACCAAAACCAAAATTCTCCAACATTTGAATGAGAAAGTTCTAGTTTACAGTGTCATAAGCTTTTTCAAAATCAAGCCTTAGGATTAGCCCTTTTCTATTGGACTTCTTCCACCAGTCCATAACCTCATTTGCTATAAGAACTCCATCCATAATATTCCTCTTCCTTAGGAATGGTGATTGAACTCTATCAATAATTCTTGGCAATACTAATTTTATCCTTTAAGCCAACACTTTAGACAACACTTTATAAATGGAACTGATAAGACTAATAGGTCTAAAGTCTTTAATTGATTCAGGACTATCAACTTTGGGAACTGGGGTCACAAAGTAGCAATTAATTCCATTTCTCAACACACCATTATCATGGAACTCTTTCATGAATTCCATGATATCACCCTTCATGAACTTCCAACCCTTTTGAATGCAAGTCAGATTAAACCCATCTGGGCCTGGCGCTTTATTTCCATCACATTCCATGATTGCAGCCCATACCTCTACTTCTGAGAAATCTTTCACCAAACAGTTCTGAAGCTGATATTGATCAATGCATCTAAACTCACCCTTTAGACTTGGTCTACTTTTCCAACCTTTTGTGAACAATTCTTTAAAGTAAGCCCACACTGGCTTTTTAATCTCCACAGGATCCTCATATAAAATACCATTAATCTTTATTGAATCAATGAGATTCCTAGTTTGCCTTCTAGCTGCCATTTTGTGAAAGTACCTGGTATTTTTATCCCCTTTTAAGGCCCAATTCAATCTCAATTTTTGCAACCATATCCACTCTCTCATTTTCCTAAGTTTCCATACTTTATCTTCGACTTCAATTCGTTTTCTAACTTCTGCTTCTAGAAGATCTCTTTCTTTAGCAGTTAAGTCCCAAGAATGTAACTATGCTTCAACTGCTTTGAGCTTCAACTCCACATTACCAAATACCTCCACAGTCTAAATCCTCAATGCCTATTTAAGTAATCTCAGCTTGACCATTATTCTGAAACCAGCCCACCCCACCACTTGTGAACCATCCCAAACCTTTTTAACTTATTTGTTAAAATTGGGATGTAACACCCAAGCATTTAAAAATATGAATGTCTTTGGACACCCTAATCCCTCTCATCTTCCTTCAATAAGAGTGGGCAGTGATCAGATAAAGTTCTAGAAAAGCCCCATAACTTAAAGTTAAATCATTCAATCCACTTCGGATTTAAGAGAAATATATCAATTCTACTCCAACATACTCCTGACTGCGAATTACTCCAGGTATATTTCCTTCCACACATAGGAACATCAACCAATTAAAGATTATTTGAAAACTCATTGAACTCTTGCATTCCCCTATCACTTCTCATACGACCTTTCCTTTCCCCTATATTTCTGATTTCATTGAAATCCCTCCCTAAACATCAAAGTTTTGGAAAGGATGCTTTTAAATTAGCTTGGACCACCCAAAGATGACTTCGATCTTTACTATTATTAGGGGCATAGACATTGTGAATGACACAATCAAGCCTATGGTAAACCAAACTTGATAGCGAAATGAAGTTCCTAGAGCGGCAACAATCCTTAATCTGAAAAACATTAGGCTTCCACAAGCACAACAAAACCCTTGTACTTCCTTCTGCATCAACCCCTATATAGCCCAGATCATCTTGTGGCCAAAAAGATCTAACAAAAGGCTTATCAAAACTTGACTTCTTCGTTTCTTGAATCAAAACCATATCCACCCTTTTTTCCTTTATAAAATTTCTGAGACTCCGTCTTTTCTCAGGCTTACCCAAGCCTCTAACATCCCATGAGAGCATTTTTATTGTGAATCTTTTCACTCCTAAATCTCCTTAGGTGCAAACTTAAGCACCACCATTAATCCCCATTTTGGCTAATCTTTTCTCATATTGATTCTCCATCTCCATAATTTTGCGAATAACACTTTCTTTGTTATCCCCAAATTCAATACCCAGATCTTTTCCCATCTGAACAGTTGCTTTAGCTTCATTTCGGGTCAAAATCTGCCTATAGGCACCATTACTGACTGACATGGAAAAAGAAATCGTAGAAGCCGTTACTCTAAATATTGTTCCTCTTTGAATCCTTTGCAAAACTGTGCAATGCCTCTTAATTTCTTTTTCCTTCTTGAACTTGACCCCTTTCTTTTATTGGTAGAAGCTTGATCAACTTTATGTCCCTTGTCTCTTCTCTCTAGAAATGGTTGCTCCTCATGTGAACCAACAAGATCCACATGACCATTCTTCCCCATATCTCTGCTTTTGACGGGTGAATGCTCAAAAATTGAAATATTATGGCCTTCCATAACCTTCTTTCCTTTATTAGATCTAACATGAATTGGTTGGTCAAAGCCTGGGTTATCATGGGCTTCTATCATGACCCAAACCCGCTCCTATAGGTTTAGCATCGTAATCGGCCAGTAATCCTGGGATTACCAAAGGCCTTTGACTTGAAAATCATATAAGAGAGGGGCTATAGAAGCAAATATACAAAATACAACGTCCATTGACCTGTGTAGATATACATGAGCCAGTTATTCTAAAACTTTATATATATATATATATGACATCAAAAGTTCATAAGTCATGCAACACCATACATGTATCATCAGAAGGGACTGAGCCCAATGTACATTTAAACAAAACAAAATGAAAACAAAGGTGGCTGGCTGGCTGACCAAAACTCTCCAGGTAGCAGCTTAGGCCTGGTCACATGTTTGCTCACTTACATACATAATATAAATAGTGAGCGAAAGCCCAGAGAATAATAACAAAGTAAAGATTTTAATGAATAATGTCCGTAATAGATTTAGATTTCAAATCTCTCATCCAAACAGAAACATCAGCATGTTCGTATAAGAAATAGAGTCATGTTCATATTCATGTCCAAATCATGCATGGTACATCCATTAGCATTAACATATCTCTTTGGTCAAGCATACCAAGTTCCATAACGGAACCGCCGGTATCGGGTAACATATCTCATACGTGGGCCACGGTATTGTTTCCCCCAGGTGAGGGCTTGGGCCATAGCATTATCTCCCTTGGGCGAGGGCCTCATGACCATAAGCTACAATATTATGTCCCCTAGGTGAGGGCCTCTACTGTAACGACCCCAAAATGCGTATAAGAAGTCATCCTTGTTTAACTATGGGATAATGTGTTTTAATTTAATTATATCTATTGGAATTGAAGAACTATCTGTTGAGTTATGACTTTAAAACTGGAATTGACGACCTTTATGGGTTCAGAAATCGGAATGGAATATATAGATATGTTAATGGGAATTTTTAAAGCTATTTGGGAAAAGTAATTGGAAATTTAATTTGTCTGATTTGTTAATGCATATTTGGGTGGTTAACTTTGTATTGCAAATTGAAGGCCCTAGAGGCTTTAGAAACCAGAACAGGGGACATATTTATGATCAGCACAATTTTTAGAGTCACTTGGGAACTTTAATTGAAATTTGATTTCGTGCGATTCGTAAGGTCACGTTTGGCTCTCCCTATTGTGTTAAGCCATGTGTGTGTGTTTATTTATATATATAGATATGTCTTTGAGTGGTTGGTCTCATCTTTTGGAAGCCCAAAATATCTAAAAGAGAGAGAAGAGAACCGTGAGGGAGAAAAGAGAAGAGAGACCAAGATTCTTGAAGAAAAGCTTAACAATCATGGGGGTTTGAAGAGGATTGAAGGGAATTGAAGAAAAAGAAGGGAGATCAACCATGGAGGCTTGAGGAAATGGTGGAGAATTAAGAGGAAGACAAAGATTGAACTAAGGTATGATCATCTATCTTGAATCCTTATGTTTAAAGCATCAATTACATGAAATCAAGGATGGATATAGAAGATGTGAACTTTGAACCCCAACTATGGCTATATTATGCTCGTGTTCTTGTGCTTGGGAATTGAGTAATATTTTGAGGTTATGATGTTTGATGGAGATTAATAATGTGAAATTTGTCATATATTAAAGGGTTTTGGGCTTTGATTTACATGGAATTGAGGTTTGATTTTGAAAATGAGAAGTTCCAAATTTTCAGCCATTTTTGGACTGCAAACTGCCTAGGGCCGCACGTGCAACTCTGTTTCCCGCACGTGCGGGAGACAACTCTGTTTAGCCAACTTTGAATAAGCATATCTTTTTCCTCGGGACTCCATTTTGAGTGATTCTTGAGCCTAAAATCAAGCCCCAGAAGTCTAGTTTTCAATGGAAGTGGTCTCACTCTCAAATTCTAAATACAAAAATAGTTATGCCCAAATTAGTGACAACTGTTCACTTTCTGTCAATCAATTTTAAACCATTTCTTCACCTAAACCATTTCCCATCGATTTCTCCTGTTTTTTGAGACATGGATTATAACTTATTAAGGAATAATGAGCTTGGTACCGCCATGGCTAATTGATTGAATGATCAAAGAGAATAAGTAAATGATGGAGTATAATCTCATATTATGTGTTGTGCACTGTACTTGTAGGTCGAGACGAGGACATCGACCCATTACTACCGGGAGCCGATCACTGTGAGTAATAGTTGTTTAACAATATGTGTCACTTACTTCCTATGATTATGATTTATATATTGTTATTTGTGAATGGTCCATTCCATTGATGTTGTGCTTTGATTCAATTAATCGATATGCTTGAATAATGGCATTGATATGGACCTAAGGTCGTTTTGTTCCTAGTAATAGACGTAGGCCCAAGGCCCCTATGATGTGAATTGTTCTGTCCCTATTAATGCAGTGATACATTTGCCTTCTGTTAATAGTTATGATTAATGTTCTGTTATCCGCAAGACAACTATGTCAACTTGTAATAAACCATGAGAAAATCTTTGTGCACTATTTAGTAATAGTACTGTAGTAGTACGTTTTACTTACTGTTAATAGTTAATACTGATGTTCTGTTATCTGCAAGTTAATTATCTGAATTCATGATGAACAAATGGAACATATGTGTATTATGGAACAATGATATCTTTGTGTATCTGGAATCATTCTGTTTTGTTAATAATGGGCCCAAGGCTAATCTGTTGATATCTGGGCCTAAGGCTGCTCTGCATAATATGTTGGGCCTAAAGCCGTTCTGTATTATATCTGGGCTTACAGCTGTTCTATATTGTATCTAGGCTTATAGCCAATCTGTATTATATCTGGGCTTATAGCCGATCAGATATATCCGGCTTCTGACCGTTCAGACAGTGTTTGGGCTTATAGCCGATCTGTATTATATCTGGGCTTATAGTCGATCTGTATTATATCTGGGCTTATGGTCGTTATGTATTGTATCTGGGCTTATAGCCGATCTGTATTATATCCGGGCTTACAGCCGTCTTGTATCATATCTGGGCTTACAGCTGCTCTGTATTATATCTAGGCCTGAGGCCGTTCTGTGTTACATGTGGGCTTGAGGCCGTTTTAAGACATGATTATGAATAAGATCTGTGTATGGTTCAATATGCATATTTACATTCTTTAAGTCTATGCTCGTTTAACTCACCTCCTTACATTGCTATTATTCACTGAGCCTCGTTCACTCCGTTTTTGTGTATATTTATGTAGGTGAGCCATCGGGGATTGACACTAGAGTTGTATTGAGGTCTACCTGTCTGTCAAGCCGCCTGGGGTGCGCCTCCGTATTGAGGCCGTAATTTCGATTACTGGGTGTTGCATAATTTTTGGAGTCTTATTTAAGTGTGTGTGAGATCTATATAGATTCTGTGATTGTATGTGTAACTCTGGGAATGTATTTAAATACTTGAATCTAATTAAACCATCATGTATGCACATGCTCAATGGATGTTGTCTTTTATTGACATTGCTTCCGCTTAAGGTCCCGTATGTGTTTAAATATTATTCTAAATTCTGTTTGAGGCCTATGTTCGGGCCGGTCATGAACCAAACTTTTAGGGGTAGGTTTAGGTCGTGACATTTACTAAGGATACCACAATTACATTTCAAAGAATTGAATCGTCATTCATTCATACAAAACGTAGCATTTCAGAAAACTGATCATTACATATCATCAAAAAATAATTACTGTCAAACATAACTTTATAAAATTATTACTCACAAATGGCTCCAATAGCAAAACCGAGGTAGCAGATGAATTAGGCGACTAATGGCGTGTGACCTATACGAATGTATAACAGATACACTTATTGAAACACACACTCAAAATTTCTTTAACTTAGTTCTTTCTTATATTGGTGTGTTTCTAATCTTTGTCCTCATTATTATGTCTTAATTATGGCATAGGAATGCCTAGGATGCAATGAGGATACCAAAACATGTTATTCAACACTTAGTCAAAATTTCCTGAAAACAAGATCCTTGCTTGAGCGTAGCATCCTTCACGTGAGTGGAGGTTCAAACATAAGGGTGGTCACTCGAGCTTATATTACGTCACTCGAGCGGTCTGTAAACTCTACAAAGGTACTAGTTGCTTGATTTTTTTGCTTGACGCCCGCTCGATGGTCACTTAAGCGTGAGACCAAGGTCTTCGCTCGAGCACAATTCTTGTCGCTCGAGTGGTCTACAAAACTTCTAAACTTCTGGGAGCATGCATTTTACGCTCGAGCCAACTTTTGGTCGCTTGAGAGAAGGTGCAAACAAAGAGTGGTTGCTTGAGCGCAGAATCTATCGCTCGAGAGTAGAAGTTGAATTCTGTAATTTCCAAATTTGCTTCCAAGCTTCAAAACTCGAATTCAAACCAACAAATCATGTTCTTTTGGGCCAAAAGCTCAAGGAAACATGTGTACACTTGGAAAACATTGGGAATTCAAAATCATTTCGCAAAATCAAATCCCAAAAGCATGCCGATTGTTCAAAATCAAACTTGAAACTTTGAAACCACAACATGCATGCAATGGTATGAACTCCAACCTTCTAAAACACGATCAAATAAGATGAATTAATGGAAAACATGATAAATTCTCAAAACTAAGGTAGAATTGGGACATGCATGTGAGAATTCTTAACAATTAACTCAAAATGTAAGAAAATATGCATGCATGTATGGAATGTTCTTCCTTTCTACTTCATAAGCTCAATTCTAGCATTATTCCACTTAATTCTTAGAATTCATGTCCTAGATATCATAATTATATTGTCTAAGTATTGAATCCTTATCTCAACTTCTCAATTAAGTTCTAGGTGACGAATTCACCAAGATTCCAAGCCAAATCCTTGAATTCCCAAGCTAATTCCTTTGTTTGAACTCAATTCTCTCTTAGTCCCTCTCTCTATATGTTTGGAGTCTCAAAGATGGTAAAATGAGAATGTGAGTGATGCTCTACAATCAACTTTAGCCTTATATAGGCTTGGTTAGTGGTGATTAGTTAAAGCTAATCAAATGGACATTAATTATTCTAATTATTTAGTTCCGAATCGAATTTCAATCAAACTTACCATCAAATTCTAAAAATTCCAAATAACACATAAATTAATTCAATTTCGTGATCAGATGCTGATAAAGCCTTCAATTCACAGAGTAAAACAGAAACACAAACAGATCTTTCTATGATAAACAGATAGAAAGATAAATAATGCAACACACGTGCAATTAATTCAAAATTTTATCTTAATTACTTATTAAGCATCCTTAATCATGGTTTAATAATTAATCATAGGTCAGGGTCATTACAGTCTTCCCCCCTTAAAGAGTTTGGTCTTCCAAACTCGAATTACTTTCATTTTGGAAGAATATTGGATCTAAAGGAAATAAATTAGGGCATCTCTTCATCATATCCTCTTCAGTCTCCCAAGTTGAATAAGTCCCTCCGTGGTTTTGCTAATCAACTTTCACTAATGGTATTTCTTGGTTCCTTAATCTTTTGATTCTGCGATTCACAATCTGAATTGGCCTCTCTTTGTATATATAATCATATTTCAGAAGTACATAGGTCAGCTCAATCACATGGAGTGGATCTCGTAAATATTCCCGAAGCATCAAAACATGAAAAAGATTATGCATATGTTCCATGACCGGCGGTAAAGCTACCTGATACTGTAGACTACCCATTTTTGACCGCCCTTACGACTTGGATGTCACCACTTGTACATCCAATGATAAATGCGTATATGCTTGTCAAGTGCTCGAAGTCCTCAGCAGAATGCCATAGCTTTGAGCCTTCAAACACTAGACATCTCTTGCCTTGTTTTGGACCACAGCCATAGTTCTTCAAGCCTAAAAAACCTTGGGACCTACCAGCCACCACTGTTGGCTGCCGACCACAAGTGTGTTTGGGCAAATATTTTTGTTAGTTGTGCCAACTGTTGTCACAGACACATGTACTTGCTTACACGTGTATGTATTGATATTTCTAAAGGAGTTTGATGTTTGTCTATATATAGGAGACCTGTCCTTCCATCTTTAAGGTTAGAAAATTTTGGAGCAAAATATTTTCTCTTTCTCTACAATTCTCTCTCTCTCTCTCTCTCTCTCTCTTGCAAATTTCCCGAGCCTTTGCCTTTATAGTCTAAACCAAACCTTGTGATTTTTGAGCTGAGGTACTTTTGAGCCTAGTTTGAGCTCTTGAGGGTGTGTAAGTGTTGGTTTAACACTTGGAAAGTGTTCTCCTCTTCAAGAGGTATAAGTCTTGGTTTATTATTTTTCTTTAATTGCTATTTTCCTACTATTTTTGGGCTATTTATACTCTAAAATTTTGGACTGAAACTTGTGGTTTAAGGCCAATAAGGGTGGATGGGTGGCTCACCATTCCTTTTACCTAGCTTCCAAGGCCTTTACCCTTGTGTTTCTCACTTTGTTGTCACCTTTTTTTTGAGCTTTTAATTACTGATTTTCAGATCTTTTTCAGTGGCTGAAATGTTGTTTTGAAGTCTCAACAATAGAGGGGGTAGCCTCCCCCTCCTTGTGCTTGCTTACTAGCTTACATAGCTCCATGTTTTAGCTTATTGTTCCAGCTATTTTTGTCTTAATTCTAGAATGTTTTAAGACTGATTTAGCACTGTTTTAGGACTATTTTTACTAGTTCATTGCATTTGAGCTTTGTATTGCATGCTTGTAGTATAATTGTCCTCATAGGCTTGGTGATTTATGCCTTAGCCACCAACCTATTTGAGTTGATAGTGTTTATTTCAAGCTTTCCATACTTATGATCACATTTAATCATCTCTGCAACCTCCCTCATTTCTTGGCTTTTGCTTTGCTTTGAAAGTTGTTTCAAGCCACTTGTTTGTTTAAGCATGAGATTGAGGTCTTGTGCTTAATGGTTTAATCCCTTTAGGGTTTCATTACCAACGGCATGACATTTCTCTCATGCCTAAAACAACTCTTGGTTTGATGCTTCTTTCTACTAGAGGACTTAAAGCTCACCTTTGGACTTAATTTACAAAGGAATGGTTGGTAATTAAAATGGAGTATTAAAATGAGAACTAAAAATGATGCAAGATAACAACTTGCTTAGGGTTCAATCGGATGTTAATTGAACCCCTGAGTCATGAATCGTTTCACACTTGTTAGTAATGTAAACGGTTCAAGAGTTAATGTCAACCACTTCCCCTGATCAATCCATGATAGGGAGGGGGTTTGAGAGTCTTTTATTGTTTCATTTATTGAACTTGTACACTTTGGTTTATAGGCCATCATGTAATGAAATTACATCGAATAATGGTTTGTGAATCAAATTTACCACTCCTTTGAGCTGTTGGATGATAAGGAGGGGTAAGGTGTACAAACATACCCTTGAGAATACCTTGGTTGAGCTCTGTTTGCTCTCTATTGCAGCAGGAGGAACCAAGATTTTGTGGCTGGTAGGCCACCATTTCTGGACGGCAGGCCATCATTTGTGGCCAACAGGCCACCACTTCTGCCTGCCGGCCACTTTTGTCAAACTGAGCAGTGCCCTTTTGAAACAGAACATGTTTGGTTTTGAGGTGAAAAAATAGTGCTAGTGTTCTAACTGTGCAACAGAGGCTTCCTGGCAACAGAACAGTGACTTTTTCGGGTGGAAATCCGCGTGCATGCTTCTTGGCAACAGAACAGTGGCTTTTTCAGGTGGAAATCTGTGCGTATGCATGAGCACTCCTCGCTTCTCGGGGCTGTTTAGTTTAATTACTTAGCTTAGTTATTTGTTGTAATTAATTAGTTGTAGCTAGTTAATCTTGTCATGTAAATATTTCGTTAGTTTTGTGTTCTAATTATTTCTAGACTAGTTATTTAATTTGTTGTTGTAATAATTAAGCTAGCATAGTTTATTTCGTCTTGTAATAGTTAGTTAATTCATAGCAATTAGCTTAGTTAGTTAATTTATTCAGACCCTCCTACGCAAGGGAAAACTTGTAACAATGTGTATGTCTTCCAACCCCATGTCTTACTTTGTGACGCCCCGAATCTACACTATTGGTTGCAGTCAAGGGCAAGTCACTAATGAGTCTTATGGTCAATAACCAAGTAAGATCCCAGATCGTCGGAGGAGTCAAATTAGCCTCCCTTCTGAGTCCAGCTTTCTTAGGTAGCGCACTACCCTTTTGACAGATTTTAAAAGGTATTGACATAAGGTCTCATAAGCAACAATAGGGTTTATATATATGTATATATTAGAATATGAGTACATAATAACCACGAATATCCTTAATTTCAAAAGCTTGTTCCATTACATTACATCCCCAAAGAAAATTTAAATCTTCATATGAGCCTTACAAAATATCAAAAGGAAAATTTCTAACTTTTCTAAGATAGCCAAAAGTCTTTGAAGGTTTCAGGCTCGTTGTCACTAGTTATAAGCTCCTCCTTGCCACCTGGCATGATACGCTGTGAGCTTTGAATGCCCAGTAAACGCATACACACCCTGTCCATTTTTCCCAGTCCAATACACAATCACAAATATAACAGCAAGTAATAAAGCATGATACTCAACTAAATAAATAAAGGGTTACAAGGTTAGATGTTAGTAAACTAGAAATCCCCCAAAGAGATTTCGTCCTCCCAACCACAAGAATCGGATGCGGATTATTCGGTATGCCCCCTCTTTTACTGCTTTGTTGCAGAACAAACCTCGGATGCCTACCAACGGTTATATACCGCGTAGCGCCAACCGTAGGGCCTCGAAAGAGACGGTAATAATGGGCCTTGCCCAAATCCCTCCTCACACCAAATACCTAGGGTCCGAATACAACCGCTTCGTTCAAGGGTTCCGAAACCACTTGCGTAAGACTTTAACTTCCAAATAGGGAATGCATCCCAGCAATCCATACATCACATATTATTATCTTTTCATTACTCAAGTGATCGAAAACCCAATGCCATCCCAATTAAGTTTTCCGTTGAGTTAAATGTTTTAAATCAAGGTTAGACCAACTTAACAACATAATAATATCCACGTAAGCATGCATCATTAGAATGAAGAAGATAAGGAACATAACCATAACACATGCAATATCATGCCAAGACATGATCATAAGCTAATAAGCATATTCATGAACACAAGAGCATAAAACACCCATGCACAACAAAATTTCTAGATTCAATACCTTTTAAAGATTAAAATAGAAAGGGATATTTTAGATTTTTACCAAACTCGACCTTCTTATGGTTCGTAGAGAATTTAATCTAGTTTCCAGAACATATTTCAGAAATGGGATAGCTTTTTCTAGATTTTTAGTTATTTAAGAAACACTCTAGCGCTGTCCAGATTTGTCAACCGTTATAAAAATTTTATTTTCTTACAAACCGCTCACTGTTTTTCAATGAAACTAATTTTAGTTGAAAGATAACTCCATAAGGAAGATTTTGACATAAAATGGATGTCTAGCATATTTTTCTACATTTTTATATAATTTTTGAAAGTTGGCTGTAAAAACAGATTTTTAATGCACAATACTAAAAAACAAGGGGATTTGTGAGAAGAGAGATCCACTAGGGGAAATTTTTCTTCCTTTCTTTTGTGTGATGAAAACATGATAAATAATAGATATTAAACACAGAAATTTATCTTGAAGGTGTGCCTTTGGAAAGTTTGAGAGATTTGTATGAAAAAGATAGTTTTGTACCGATTAAGAAAACTACAAGAAGAGTAGAATCATGACTCAATTCTTTTCATTTTTAACACAAGGAAATCATTAAGACACATATGAAAACAATGTTTAGAAACCTTAAGAGGATGTATTTGAAAAGGAAGATGAAAGAGGGAGTTGTGTTGTGGCTTACTTGCTAGGCTTGAACAAGATTGCTCTCTTCTTCCTTCCTCTCCCTCTCAAGACTTCTCTCTTGCTCTCCTTTCTCTCCTTTCTCTCCTTTAGGCCGAATGTATGTGAGTGTGTGTTGTTTGTGTATGCCATGCTGGGGGGTGGTTGTATTTATAGGCAATTTTGTTGTAAAAAGACATAAAGGCCCACTAGTTGGAATTGGATTGAAAAGTTTGGATTTACTTGGAGTCTAATGGAATATGAGTGATTAGGGAACTTAATCATGTGATTAGACAATATTTAGTTGGCCTCTAGTTGGAATGGAACTAGTGTTGGGAACACAACCCTAGATTTAAGGGTACTAGGTACTAGAGCTTCTAGAATATCATAATTACAAGTCATGAAAATTGGTCCCTCACATTCTCCTAGGTTGGCCGGCCATAGGGAAGGAAAATGGGAAATATTTTATTCATTATATGAGTACTATGGACACATTTCCCAATGTATATATAGATCTCAAATTGATTTGGTGGTACAATAGTATAAAAGGTACATGTACTAGTTTTGGGGCAAATCTTGAAATTAATAAAAGAAGTAAGGGCTTGGAATAAAACTTATGTTTTGGAACCTTATTTATGTAGAATTAAATTAAGTTAGACTAAGGAACCTAATTCGGCTAGGATATCCCTGTTTCGATAAAAATAAAAAAAATGCTAACCGGCAAGATTCAAAATAATTCAAGAACTAAGGGGCTTTAAGGAAATAATTCAAACATAAGGGTTTTTAAAGAGAATACATTTTTTTTCCCAGGGGCTTCACAACCTATTCCCCTTAAAACAATTTCGTCCCCGAAATTCAATTATATACTGCCTTTGAAAAGTTTGGGGTAGTTTGCCTTTACCGAATCCTGGTGTTCCCAAGTAGATTCCTCAATTCCCCGATGACGCCATAGCACTTTTACCAAGTGAATCGTTTTGCCTCTAAGGTTCTTCTCTCGACTATCTTGTATTGCTACCGGTCCTTCTTTAAATGTAACATCTTTGTCAAGACTGATTTCTTCCCTTTTGAGGACGTGTGACAGGTCAGCGATATATTTCCTCAACATAGATACATGGAAGACGTTGTGTATCCCCGCTAACTGTGGGGGTAGAGCTAGTCTGTATGCCACTTCGCCCATCCTTTCCAATACCTCAAAAGGCCTAATATATCATGGTGATAGCTTCCCCTTTCTTCCAAAACGTACGACTCCACGTATAGGTTGCACCTTTAGGAACATGTGGCTGTCTATTTCAAACATTAATGGCCTTCTCCTCCTGTCTGCATAATTCTTTTGACGGTCTTGAGCAGTCTTTAACCGTTGTCGGATCAATTTGACCTTCTTTGTAGTTTCTAGAACAAGTTCGGGTTCTATTAGACTCACCTCACCTATTTCCGTCCAACAAATTGGTGATCTACAAGGTCGCCCATATCATGCTTCAAAGGGCGCCATACCAATGCTAGCTTGAAAGCTATTGTTATAGGCGAATTTAATTAAAGGTAGGTGTCGTTCCCAACTTCCTTGAAAATCCATTGCACAAGCTCTCAATATATCTTCGAGTGTCTGGATGGTGAGCTCAGATTGTCTATCTGTTTGCGGGTGAAAAGCGGTGCTAAAACATAACTTAGTACCAAGAGCTTCTTGCAGACTCCCAAAATCGGGAGGTGAATCGTGGATCACGATCTGACACAATAGATACCGGAATTCCATGAAGTTGAATGATCTCCCCAATGTAGAGCCTGCACATAGACTCTAAAGTGTCGGTTATCTTATAGGGTAAGAAATGTGCTGACTTGGTGAGGCTATCCACTATTACCCATATAGCATCACGTCTTCTAGGTGTCTTAGGCAACCCTATCACAAAGTCCATCGCTACGTACTCCCACTTCCATTCGGCTATTGGTAGAGGTTGCAACATTCCCCCTGGTTTTTGATGTTCCGCCTTCACTTGTTGGTATGTTAGATATTTTGCTACAAATTTAGCCACCTCGTTCTTCATTCCATTCCACCAATACTGCCTCTTCAGATCTTGGTACATTTTAGTCCCTCCTGGATGTACTGTAAATGTAGAATGATGACATTCCTAAGTACCTTTTCTCTAAGCAACTCGTCACTTGGTACAAACAATATACCTTGGTATCTTAAACTCCCATCGGGGTGAATTACCCAATCGAGCATTGGTTCTCCTGATTCCAGACGTCCCATGATATAGGCTACTTCTTGATCGTGCTTCTGGGCCTCCATGATCTCATTCATCAACTTAGGCATCACCTTCTGTGCACTAAGATATGCTTTTGTATCTTGAGATTCTACTTGGATTCTAAATTCATTGAGTGTCTTAACCATATCTCATTCTTTGACGGAGATCTTAGCCATCATCCCTCTGCTCTTGCGACTTAGAGCATCCGCGACTACATTGGCTTTACCGGGATGATATGAGAGAGTGAATTGGAAATCCTCAAGATACTCTATCCATCGCCTCTGTCTCAAGTTAAGGTCCTTCTGTGTAAATAGATACTTCAAACTCTTGTGATTTGTGAAAATCTCAAATCGTTCTCCATACAGGTAATGTCGCCATTGCTTTAGGGCAAAAACTACGGCCACTAACTCCAAGTCATGTGTTGGGTTGTTACGCTCATGAGGTTTCAACTGCCTGGATCCATACGCGACTACCTTTCCATTTTGCATGAGCACGCAACCTAACCCTTCTTTAGACGCATCGCAATATATAGTGTACCCCACTTCTCGTTCTGGGATGATCAAAATTGGCGCACTAGTTAACCTCTTCTTTAGCTCTTGGAAGGATTTTTCACAAGCTTCGTCCCACTCATACTTTACTCCTTTTTGCGTCAAACGAGTCATTGGTCTAGCTAATTTGGAGAAATCTTGGATGAACCTCCGGTAATATCCAGCCAATCCTAAGAAACTATGGATTTTTGACACGGTTTTCGGTTGTCTCCAATCTAATACTGCCTCCACCTTGGTTCGATCCACCACAATCGCATTCTCCGACACTACATGCCCTAAGAATTTCACTTCATTCAACCAGAACTCACATTTGCTTGCCTTGGCATATAACCGATTATCCCTAAGAACTTGAAGGACAATCCTTAAATGTTGCTCATACTCTTCTTCAGACCTTGAATATACCAAGATGTCATCAATGAACACTACTACAAACTAGTCAAGATATGGTTTAAAAATCTTATTCATTAGGCTCATGAATACTTCCAGTGCATTGGTTAGTCTGAAGGGCATTACTACAAACTCATAGTGGCCATATCTAGTACGAAAGGCAGTTTTTGGTACATCCTCCTCCTTGACTCGTAGTTGATGGTAACCTGACCTGAGATCGATCTTTGAATAGCACCTTGAGCCTCAAGTTGGTCAAAAAAGTCATCAATCCTTGGGAGTGGGTATCGGTTCTTAATCGTGACTCGATTGAGTTGACGGTAATCGATGTATAGCCTTAACGACCCATCCTTCTTTTTAGCAAACCACACAGGTGCTCCCCATGGTGAAGTACTTGGCCTAATGAATCATTTCTCGAGCAACTCTTGTAGTTGTGTCTTTAATTCTCATAATTCTGCGGGTGCTATGCGATACGGGGCCATGGATATTGGGATAGTTCCAGGTTGTAGCTCAATACTAAAGTCTACCTCCCGGGTTGGTGGCAATCTCGATAATTCCGTAGGAAATACATCTGCATATTCGCATACTACGAGCGGAAGTTCTAATCCTTCTTGGCTCTCCTCATTTAAAATCAGACTTGTTATCCTACCCGCAAGTTGATCGCGCCACTGCGTCCTATGTTTCGTTGAAGTCATGGAGTCTTGTCTATCCCCCTTAAACTGGAAACGTGTTCCGTCAGGCGTGTGAGCTACCACTTTCTTCTGACGATAGTCGATCACCGCTCGGTGGGCAGACAACCAGTCCATGCCCAAAATGATATCGAAGTCTGACATTTCCATGACACGAAGGTCGCAAGTTAAGCGTAGGTTCGACATTCCTATTTTACAATCCTTACAGATCAATCCTACCCGAACACATCCTCCCATAGGTGACATTACATTTAAGGTAGTTTCTAAAGGTTCACATACAAGTTCAAATGACTTAGCATAAGCAGAGGGTATAAAGGAATGTGATGCACCAGTATCAAATAAAGCATGCACCAATAATTGTATAGTATTAAATTACCCTCAATTATTGACGGGTCCGCTTCTTCCTCGTGCAAGGAAAAGACTCTGCCGGTTGCCTTTTGGTTGCCACTGGTCCTGGTGTTTTGAATTCCCACACTCTTCTGGTGCTGTTGCCCGGTAGAACCTGTCTTGTTTGTCCAATGTTTCTGCCCACCTAATGCCTGGGCATTTGCTCCAGAACCTCCTCCCTGGCACCCAGATGGAGGGAGTTAGGGGCATTCGCTCTTTTTGTGCCCCAATTGCTGGCAATGAAAGCACTGGAGTTGTCCTGTCGGCCTTGGTTGATAGCTTCTTCTCATTCTTAAGTCAATGTTGTGCCAACTATTTCCACAAAGATGGCAAGACTCCCCTAGAATTTGATTCTTAATAGGGTTCGGGATTTTTTGGTCAGGGTTGCTAGTCCATTCTTAAGGTTTCAATTTCCTAGTACCGCATTCCTATCGTTGCTTGCGAGCTCATGTTATTACTTGTCTCGGAGTGTGGTCCACCATTTGTCGTTCTTTGAATGGGGTAAGGCGTAAGTCGAGTTCTAACTACGTAGACAATGCCTTATGGGTAATCAACTAATCTTAAGTTAGAGTTTAAATATCCCAGGGGGTTCACACAACATAACTTCATATATATATAGGCAAAATAATAACTACAAGAGTTTTAGACTGGACTAACGGAAGGAACGAAAGGATATGAAGCGGTTATAGCATCAATTAACATAAGAATCAACTGAAATATGAATGAATGGTATTATGCTATGGTTTCAAACTTCAATGTAATCAAGGTTATAGAGGTAGTGACTAAACTAGATATTTAACTTGAAACTGCGTTGGCCATCCACGTTTGAAACTGAACATCCAAGATTCGTCATCGAGTAAAGAAAATGAAATTATTTACAAGAAGCCTTGGGCTAAATAAAATAATCAAGGGTCAAAGGACGTCAATTTTTACAAATAGTAGTATATAAAATAGGACTAGATGGATATGACTTAATCTTGGAGAAGGATGACATCGAATAAAGGTTATGAATACATGATGAGAGCATGATGACCGATAGAAGACGTGTAGAACTAATAGTACCCCTACTGTGCGATGTAAGGCATTGTCTAGAGTTAAAACCACCTCTTGATCCCGAAATACGTCCTCATGAATTGATATTGCTATGCCCAAAATTCGAAGAAACGCCCTACGGTAAGTCAAGAAAATTTATATTTTTGATGTTTTTTAGATGATAGAATATATAGTGTTATGATAATATAACATGGTCGAGGCAAGGTAGTCTCTAACCGTAGGATGAAACGCGTGGGTAAGGGTTGAACCTAGGCTCTGATACCAAATTGTGACGCCCTGAATTTACACTATTGGTTGCAGTCAAGGGAAAGTCACTAATGAGTCCTATGGTTAATAACCAAGTAAGATCCCAGATCGCCGGAAGAGTCAAATTAGCCTTCCTTCTAAGTCTAGCTTTCTTAGGCAGCGCACTACCCTTTTGACAGATCATAAAAGGTATTGACACAAGGTCTCATATGCAACGATAGGGTTTATATATATGCATATATTAGAATATGAGTACATAATAACCACGAATATCCTTAATTTCAAAAGCTTGTTCCATTACATTACATCCAAAAAGAAAATTTAAATCTTCATATGAGCCTTACAAAATATCAAAAGGGAAATTTCTAACTTTTCTAAGATAGCCAAAAGTCTTCAAAGGTTTCAGGCTCAAATCCCTCCTCACACCAAATACCTAGGGTCCGAATACAACCGCTTCGTTCAAGGGTTCCGAAAACCACTTGCGCAAGACTTTAACTTCCAAATAGGGAGCGCATCCCAACAATCCATACATCACATATTATTATCTTTTCATTACTCAAGTGATCGAAAACCCAATGCCATCCCAATTAAGTTTTCCGTTGAGTTAAATGTTTTAAATCAAGGTTAGACCAACTTAACAAGATAATAATATCCACGTAAGCATGCATCATTAGAATGAAGAAGATAAGGAAAATAACCATAACACATGCAATATCATGCCAAGACATGATCATAAGCTAATAAGCATATTCATGAACACAAGAGCATAAAACACCCATGCACAACAAAATTTCTAAATTCAATACCTTTTAAAGATTAAAATAGAAAGGGCTATTTTAGCTTTTTACCAAACTCGACCTTCCTATGGTTCGTAGAGAATTTAATCTAGTTTCCAGAACATATTTTAGAAATGGGATAGCTTTTTCTAGATTTTTAGTTATTTAAGAAACACTCCAGCGCTGTCTAGATTTGTCGACCGTTATAAAAATTTTATTTTCTTACAAACCGCTCACTGTTTTTCAGTGAAACAAATTTTAGTTGAAAGATAACTCCATAAGGAAGATTTTGACATAAAATGGAGGTCCAAAATATTTTTCTACATTTTTCTATAATATTTGAAATTTGGCTGTAAAAACAGATTTTTAATGCACAATACTCAAAAACAAGGGGATTTGCGAGAAGAGAGATCCACTAGGGGAAATTTTTCTTCCTTTCTTTTGTGTGATGAAAAGATGATAAATAATAGATATTAAACTCATAAATTTATCTTGAAGGTGTGCCTTTGGAAAGTTTGAGAGATTTGTATGAAAAAGATAGTTTTGTACTAATTAAGAAAACTACAAGAAGAGTAGAATCATGACTCAATTCTTTTCATTTTTAACACAAGGAAATCATTAAGACAAATATGAAAACAATGTTTAGAACCCTTAAGAGCATGTATTTGAAAAGGAAAATGAAAGAGAGAGTTGTGTTGTGGAAGCCAATCCTGCAGAGCCAATCCCAGCACAAGCCTTCAAAACCCTTGTTTATCAGACTAAGGTTCTATTTGAGTTTGAGGTTAACCCAACTGTACTCACGGTCAATAAACTGGAAAAATTGTTCAAGAGAGCACAAGGGGTTAACTCTATCCCGGACATAGAAGACGGGTGTACCGATTCTGTAGTGACATTTCCAGATCGGTTAAAATGTTGCATATTGACCGTTTCGATGGCTCCGGATATCCAATGGTTCACCTTCGGCTGTTTTTGGATATCTTGCAGCTGATGGGCCTGACTAGACTACAAAAGTTGTCTCTCTTTGGTTGGACCATGTTAGGTATAGCGGCCATATGGTATGCCAAGTTGGAAGATTCTGCCAAGCAGAATTTGGAGGAGATGACCGAGGCCTTTATTGCACAGTATTCGTACAATACACAGATCGAGGTCACCACTCGTGATCTCGAGGCAACACGCCAAGAGCCGAAGGAGGGCTTCTCTTAATTTGTGACGAGGTGGAGAGCTAAAGCCTCGATGATGACTATAAGGCCTTTTGAGAAGGATTAGATCAGGATGTTTATCCAGAATCTGCACGACAAGTTGCTGCAAAAGATGATCGTCTACCCCTATTTACATTTACAGAACTCCATGAAATGGAAATGGAAGTGCAAATCGAAGATGCCTTAAGTAGGGGCTTATTACAGATGAGAATGACCCAGCAAAAAGGCCATTTGTATGCAGTTCCAATGCTACCGGTGGTAGCACAGCTGCGAGGCCGTTAGATGTAAGCGTTGTTACCACAACCAAGACTACCAACCCTTTTGCCAATACAAGCCCACAAACACCGTCCAATCCTGTCCGATCCCAGAGGACCTTCAACCAACTGTACATGACCTTGTCTCAAGCCATGAAAGTGCTAGTTAAGAAAGGACACCTCAAACCATTTGAACCCTGCCCATTGCCTAATCCTCTTCCACCCAAACACAACCCCGTAAAATATTGCATGTTTCACCAACAGCATGGTCATGATATCGACCAGTGCTTTCGATTGCATCATGAGATTCAGGATCTCATTAACAACAAGGTGATTACTCCACCTCAAAAACCCAACGCGACCACAAATCCACTCCCAGCCCATAATTAAGTCCTACTACCTCAAAATCTTAACCTGATCCATACACTGACCACCCCTTACGACCCTAGCGTATATATTACTGTAGACACCCC
Source organism: Camellia lanceoleosa (assembly GCA_025200525.1). NCBI lineage: Eukaryota > Viridiplantae > Streptophyta > Magnoliopsida > Ericales > Theaceae > Camellia > Camellia lanceoleosa. The sequence continues at coordinate 73,234,197 of CM045758.1, read as the reverse complement.
ATTTTTGACCGTCCTCAAGACTTGGTTGTGCTTGTAGGTACATCCGGACACGAGTTTGATTGCTCGTCGGGCATTCGACTTTCACCGCGGAACGTCACAGGTTCAAGCTTTCCACACCCTATATCCTTTCTGCTTCTTTTTTTGGACCTTGACTTGGTCCTTTCTACACCTTTCTCTTGGTGCACTGCCGGCCATGGTTTGGCACTACCGCCCACTGATGAAGCCTGCTGGCCATCAGTGAGCCACTGCCAGCCATCATTGATGGTCGGCATCCCCCCTGTCTCAGCTGGTTTTACTCCAGATATTTTGAGCCAGCTGGTTTCCTGTTATTTGCCCTCCATACACGTGTATGGAGGGATGAAGCTCTTGCAAAGCTTCTTGAAGAAGCTTTGCATTGCTCTTCTCCTATATAAAGAGAGAGCCTCTCACCTTAGCAGAGGTTCAGCTCTTTAGAGAATAAATATCTCTCTCTATATATTTTGTTGTATATTTGCGCCTTGAAGTCCATTTTCCTTGCACTTTTACACTACAACACATAGAGATACACCACCACCATTGGATTGAGGTTCTTGGGAAGGTTACTTGAGGTCTGAAAGTGAGTTTTTACTCCCTGAGGTTGCTAGTCTCAAAGTGGTTCTTCAAGGGTAAGTTTATTCCCCTTTTTAGCACTTTCTTGTACCTCATTTTGGCCATCCTTGAATTTTGATTTAGGCCTTTCTTTCAACTGAAAAAAGTCTTGTTTTTAAGTGTTTTTGGTGGTTGTTTAAGGTCTTTTGGCTGTTGAGGGTCTTCAACCCTCTTGTTGGCTTTGTTTAGCCTTGTTTTTAGCCATGCCTCAGGGCCTCCGAGCTAGCCTTGGTTTGGCCTTCTAACCACTGAAATCTAGTGGATTTTTAGTGGTAGGCATGAGGTTTTGTGGCCTCAAATCAGAGGGGGTGGCCCCCTCTCTTTGTGTTCGTGTTTGCTTGCCTTTTTGGCCTTCCAAAGGAGCTTGACTCTATGTATTTTTGAGGCTTGGTTCAGGCCATTTTTTTGTGACTTTTAGGACCTACCTTAAGTCTATACATGGTTGGTTTGGTCATATTTTGCATGCATCTTACATGTGTAGTGTAATCCCATTCATAACCTTACAAAGTAGCATGTTTTTCTTTCATGTGTTGGCTCCATTTCAGTAGGTTTTTGGTGATGTTTTACCCTGCCTTAGATATTTTTTGGGTTGGTTTTGTCACTCCATGCATGCATCTTACACTTGTAGTGTAAGTCCCTTAAACTAGCTTCACATGCTTCATGCTTTGACATGTCATTCTAGCTTATGTTGAGCCCATTTCAGCATGTTTTTGGTGATGTTTTGCCATGTCATGACTCTTTCTAAAGTGGATTTGGTCATCCTTTGCATGCTCCATATACTTGTAGAACAAATCTTGCTTACTAGCTTCATGTGCATGATGTTTTGACTCATCATCCTCGCATGTTTTGGCTTTGCTCCAGCATGATTTTGTCCTTGTTTTAGGCTTTCCTAGGACTTTTTTGGGCTACCATGGCCATATCACTCATGCTTTGTATAGCTATAGTGTAAATGCTTAGGCTAGTCTTGGGTTTTGAGGCCCCTACCATGCCATACATGTGATGTTTGCATGCTTTGCCATCATTCTAAGTGTTATTTCAATCCGTGAAATGTGGCCATGCACTTGCATTTGCCATGCTTTTAATGCCTTGGAGCCTTGGCTCTTTATGCCTCAAGAATGAACTTTGTGCATGCCATTAAGCCTAAGCCCTTGGCTCATCATTTCAGTGCATTTTTGGTCTTTCCATACCATGATGTAACTCTGTTTTATGCTTTCCAAGTCATGCCATGTTTGGTTTCAATAGGTGTAGTGCATTGCCTCTTTTATAGCCTTGCATGCTCCTTGTTTTTGGCCTTGTGTTCTAGCTTGTGTTGGCTAGCTTCGAGCTTATTTTTGGTCTTGTTTGGACCTGCCTTGGGACTGTTTTAGGTCCGCTTCGCCCTTTGGGCTTGCTTTGTATGGTCATGGCTTAAGTCCCTTTACTTATTTTGAGCTTTGAGCATCCTAACATGCCATACTTGCATTGTTGAGTTGATTTCTCATCAATTTACATGAGATTTCAGAGCTTAGGGTGTTGTCACATATTCATGCTTGTTATTCTTTAAGTGTCCCTAAGAGTTGCATCATTGTGTCTTAATCCTTGAGCCCATTGGCATGCATGCTTGTCTAGCATTTTGTACCATCAATTCAGCACCTTTTGGCCACTGATTTGGGCATAGTTGAGGTTTGCCCATCTTGGTTTAAGTCCATCCCTTGCATGTTGTTGCATGCTTGTCTTGCATATTGTAGTATGCTTGCTCCATTTTTGCATGTTGTCGCATGCTAGTTCCATTACATGTTGTTGCATGTTTATTACATTGCATTTTGCATACTGAAGTCATATTGCATGATTGTATGTTTGAGTTAGCATTGTATATGCCATGCTTGTATTGCATTGTTGTTTGGATTAAGTGTTAATTCGAGCACAAGAAACGAGGGGCGTTTCATACTTCAAGTGATGAAACGTGTCTCAATTCTCGGTCGCCGACGCTCTTGATGATCCATGATAGAGTTTTAGGCTTTATGTGTTTATTTGTGCATTCATTTCACATTGATTTGCACAAGTTGGATCTTTGGCCATCATGCATCGAGATGCGTGATTGATGGTCGTGGATCCGACTATACCTCTCCCTTGATGTTTTGAGGTGATATGGGGTGGCATAGTGCATACATACCCTTGGGAGACCCTCAACATGGAGAGGCGCAAGCCATAGATGGATATGATGCAGTAAATGCATGTAATCTACAATGTGATGTATTCTATATGCAATATTTACAATGAATGCATGTAAGCTATGTACAATGAAGGCACGTGGCCAAAACATATCTTTCCTAGGAAAGACATGGACACATACAAACCGCGTTTAACACAGAAACGGTGCCGTCACCCACAACACTAGGTGCGTACACATAATATCATAACCGTGCTTCAACGTGAAAAGTATGAGCATATACCAAACCAAGCTCAACATGAAAAGGCGCAAGCCATAGATGGATGTGATGCAGTAAATGCATGCAATGCTTTCTATGTATAATGGATGAGGCACGCGACCAAAACATATCTTGCCTAGGAAAGACATAGACACATACAAACCGCGTTTAACACAGAAACAGTGTCGTCACCCACAACACTAGGTGCGTACACATAATATCATAACCGTGCTTCAACGTAAAAAGTATGAGCACATACTAGACCAAGCTCAACATGGAAAGGTGTAAGCCATAGATGGATGTGATGCAGTAAATGCATGCAATGCTTTATTTACAATGCGGTATATACAATATGCATGTAAGCTATGTACAATGAAGGCACGCGGACAAACCGTATCTTGCCTATGAAAGGCATGGACACATACAAACTGTGTTTAACACAGAAACGGTCCCGTCCCCCACAACACTAAGTGCGTATACATAATATCATAACCGTGCTTCAACGTGAAAAGTATGGGCACATACCAGGCCAAGCTCAACATGGAAAAGCGCAAGCCATAGATGGATGTGATGCAGCAAATGCATGCAAGCTTTCTATGTACAATGCAATATAAGGAAAAATGCATGATATGCATGACAACGCGTGTAAGGTGTGCATAACGATGCGTGGTAAGAAAATGCATGACAATGTAAATGAAATATGGATGATAACGCATGTTTTTTTTTTGTTGTGTTTTTTTTTTTTTTTTTTTTGAAATGCATGATAATACGAATGAAAGAAATGCCCGACGACGCATGTCTTTTGAAGTGCATGACAATGCAATGAACTGCGCATGACAATGCGAGATAAGAAAGATGCATAACAATGCACGTAAGGTGCACCTGACAATGCGTGACAAGGATCATGCATGGGAATGCGTATGAGGTGCTCATGACAATGCGACCTAAAAAAGATGCAAAACAATGCAAGTGTGGCGTGCGTGACAACACATAACATATGTGTATGACGATGCAAGTATGATGTGCGCTACAATGCATACGAGATATGCATAACAATGCAACGTATTTAAAGCAGTTTCCAGACTTCGCAAGATACTAAAGGATATGAAAAGGATACACCTTGCACATATTCGAGTGCTATGCACAGAAGACACGACACAGAGACCGGTTAAGCTTCAGAAATGCAGTTTCTTGCACTGTCTTGAGCAAAGAGAGCCCCAAACCACATATCTGACCCAAACAAGGGTGTAAGAGATTCACCGGCCATCGGGGGAAACCATCAGCCATCCATCGGCCACAAAATAAGGCCACCGGCCATCTTTTTGGCCGACTGGCCATCTTTTTGGCCGACCGGCCAACAATGTGGTCGACCGGCCAAAAATGCCTGTTCAGGGCAGTTTCGTCAATTTGGCACGGGTCTTTAAATATAGGGCTTTAAACCCTATTTCTTTACTTGCCTCTTGCTTGAAAACTCTTGCCCTCTCTCTCTAGGCAATTTTTCTTCCTTTGATCCATCATTTTCCTCGGTTTTCGGGCCCGTTTCAACGTTTGATTCGTGAAACCCTCGCCGTTTTGAACATTTTGAACTGAACAAAATTTGTTTTCGGTGCCTCTTTCTTGATTTCCACCACTCGGGGTTTGTTTCCCCTGAGTTTACCTTGATTTTCGTGCCTTTTCCGCACTTCGACGTTTCCGCTCATTTTCCGCCCTCTTGGGGTTGACTTGTCAGTTGACTTTTTACATTCTCGCTCGGTTTTCACATTTCCGGCCATTTTTGCACCCTACTCGACATGGTAGACGATCTTCCACAGGGCGGGGGTTCCCCAGAGATGGACATGGACCCTGAGGTTGAGCTCCTTCCTCTCCGCGTCTGACCGTTCGATCCGGCGACCTACAGGCCGGCAGTGCATGTGCTCCCTCCTGACAGCCTCCGCCACTTCCGGAGCTACGCGCGAGGCGCACCACTGGAGCTTCTACTACGCAAGCCAGAGTCACATCTGTCACACGGCGCTTCTGAGGTACACTCTTTCCCGTTTCATTTTCTATAATTTAGAACATATAATTGTGGTAGTCAATACTGTTCTTTAACTGCTTAACTCAGATACACTGGTATATCGTATACGGTGGTTTACTGCGAGCACACCCGTATACTATACCTGCTTGAATTTGAACATGTGCACACACACTGTCTTTCCACTGAACCATTCAAGCACACTGATACATCATATGTTGTAGTTCTCTGCAAGCACACCGGCACCTGATGTCCGTTTGAATTTGAACACGTGCACACACGTTGTCTTTCCACTGAACCATTCAAGCACACTGACACATCATATGCTGTAGTTCTCTGCAAGCCCACTGGCACCCGATGTCCGTTTGAATTTGAACACGTACACACACGCTGTCTTGTATGCATTTTGTATGCTTTCAAAAAACATTGTATATCTGATATTGCTTCGCGACTACCTGCTTTTAATCACAAAGAGATTCCTATGCCTTCCGAGGGTATGGTAACATCGAGGCCCGGGGATGGTATATGGAGCTACCTGACGCAGTTTGTCCGATCGTTGATCAGGCCGGTTTCGGGACCTTCTGCATGGGACTCTCGCACCTTATTGCGAGCAGGCCCCTTCTTGCCGCTCTGGTGGAGAGGTGGTGGGACACCACCGACTCCTTCCACCTTTCTGCCACTAGGGAGATGACGATGACTCCTCTCGACTTCTCGATGCTCACTGGCATTGGGGTATGGGGTGATCCGATCCCCTTTGATACTGACATGGACGAGTGGGATGCCACTCAGCTGTACTTGCTTGGCACTCAGCCACCCCTCGCTCGAGCAGGGTTTGTGTGATATTCTTGGTTCGAGGCTCATTTTCGGATCCAAGCACCGTCTACCCGGGAGGAGGAGGAGCAGTGCGCCCGGGGTTTCATCATGTTCTTGCTGGGGACCACTCTGTTTGCCGATCGGCGAACAATCGCCTCTATTCTTTGGCCTTGCAGTGGATATGACACAGATCCGCCGCTATGACTGGGGTGGCACCAGCTTGGCCACTCTTTATGTCTACATGAGCTCATCGTCCCGCCACAGCGGGCAGTTACTTGGAGGCTATTGGCGAGCCTGGGAGGTACACATTCTCTTTTCTGTTTTACATTTCTGCTTTACATTATCTGTACACCACATACACTGCGGACACGCAATCTGCTTTATCTTGGTACCTGCACACACCTTTGCACAATACATCGCCGCTTTATCTTCATACTACTTTATCAGATACCGCTCATATATCTCAGATACTACTCATATCTGCTTCCACACACTGATTGTGGGTGTATGCCTACTTTCCTAGGCTTGCCTCAGTACCGAAGGAGGAGATGCCACCTATGATCCCATTCTCCCACCGCTTCGACGTGAGGTGCGAGCGGAGGCCTCGGGATTCTTTCATGTTCTTCCTTCGCTCCTTCGACACCATCACCGCTGCAGAGGTATTTTAGAACTTGCAGTTCATTTAAGCTTCGCTTTGCATTGCATTTTCAACAACAGTAGATAACAAACTGTACTTCATTTGAAGATCACCTGGCAGCTATGGGCCTCATTGCCTATCGCGGTTCGGGAGCGGTATGAGGGCGCTTAGGAGATCGCCTGATCTGGGATTCTCTTGGAGGACCCGATCTGCCGGGCTTGGTACTTTGGAGAGCGCTTCATGCGACAGACCTTGGGCGTGCCCGAGCAGCGGGTTCCAGCACCTCCTCCTACCCACGCGAGGTATACCAAGAGGTACACCTTGGCGGAGCTGACCCCCCACACAGTTGGTTGGAGTTATGAGCAGTTTATAGACGAGGGCGACTACACAGAGTTCGTCTAGACTTATATCATGCGGCCACTGACGGGTGCTGGCCGAGTTGAGGGGGAGAGACCAGCGGCACTAGCGTCACGGGCACCTCAGGCTCGAGGCGGGAGTGGGTCCTGGGGGTCTCGAAGAGAGCATGGAGCTGGGTCCCAGAGAGGGCGGAGGGTTAGGTGGCCCGAGCTGCCTACTATGATGACATGCCGAGGGCAGGGTGGGGAGACTTACCAAATCCCCATCACTCCTCCTCCGGCTAATCATGAGTTAGTCGGATTCCATGGCTTGCCCCTGGTATGTACTTCTGAATTTTGTATTATGCACAGTCATTTCATTTCATTTCTGTTTGATATTCCGCAGAATACTGGTACTTCTAACACTTTTGCAGCCTTCCTCCGAGTACACTCGCCAGTCCCTGGAGTTGACTGCTTTGGTGATGGGGATGTTACAGTGGAGCCTCGATCTACTGACCATCTACGGCATTCCTGTAAGTTCCTTTTTGACCATAGTCTCAAACTCTACATAAACTATTTCACATAATTTGATGCTTCGCACCGCCAACACAGCACTTGATACACGGCCCTTACCGCATTTGACACACTATAATCCGCAGATTGTTCACAGCATTGCTCACGACATTCATACACTGCACCGTATCCTATATTCATACACTGCTCACAGCATTCATACTTTGTACCCATACACTGCATTCTTAACTGATATACTGCTCACGGCTTTCATACACTGTACTCATACATTGCATTCTGTATTCATACACTGCTCACAGTATTCATAATCTGCTTTGCTTAGCGTACTGATGCATTTTCCATTTGTCCTTTTCAGGCCCCATTCCAGATTCCGACTGCAAGAGGTGCTCTGGCAGGACCATCTGCACCTGCCCGAGGAACAGGGACAGGTGGCACAGTATATCCCCGCACCAAAGCGGGGCGCACTCATGTTGGGAGCAGCTCTCGAGCACCGGTTCCCGATGATGATGAGTCCGAGACAGAGGCGGAGATGGAGTCGTCTGAGGAGGAGACCGGGGATGACTCGAGCTCGGGCTTAAATGATGGTGCTGACGATGATGCTCCTGGACCTTCGTCCAGGAAGAGGACGAGGACAAACCCTCAGGCTTGAGACCACTTGACGCTGATCTAGACTTTTACTGCTTTTCTTGTTTTGTTTTACTTTTCTTTTTGCTGGTAGCTTGAGCACACTGTACTGTCACAGGCAGGTTTTATTTTCTTCAAAGCTATGTATTTGAAAAGATGATGAAATGAAACAAGCCTTTTGTTTGAAAAAGAAAGTGTTATATTTGTACACCACATCGCATCGCATTGCATCACTTTTCATAACATTGTGAGTGAGATTGATCTTTTGTTTGAAAATTGGAACACTTGCATCATAATAACTAGATAATGAACCGGCCAATGACAAAACAACTCCACAACTCACTGCTCATTCTGAACACACAGCCCATAACACAACGCTTGGTTTACCTGGCACATAGCTCATACACACAGCTCATTCTGAACACTACTCATTCTGAACTTAAAGCCCATAACACAGTATTCTGTTCATTTGCACACGGTGGATGGAAGGCTAGAATTTGCAGGAGTCATAACAGGCTCTAATGTTCGAACTTTCCTTACTTTTCTTCTGCTTCGCAATCCGGAGCCCAAAAAAAGCTTCAAATAGGTCCAAGTTTTACTATTCTAATATGACCTGGGTCAAACCCTGCGGTTTCATGAAAGAACCAAATCATGTTTTGGACAAATGTGGAGAATGGCACAGCACTTTGAGCACAAAACGATTTTTTTGAAAATGAGAAAAGGGTTCTCAACTGGGTATTGAGTCTACAACTGAACACAGCATACCACGACTCAATAAAAAGGTACACAACCTAAACACATCGAGTAACACTCGAAAAGACTAACAACAAAAGCTGAGGTAAACAAAACAAAAGACTCGACACACAGACGTGTTACAAGGACAAGGGACCTCTCAGGTTGCGAGGAGCCAGTTTCTTCGGGTATTATTCCCACCCTTTCTTATTTGTGATTCTCACATCACTCGGTCCTCAGGCTTTTTTTTTTTCCTTCTGACAAAAGCCCTTTTCTCACTTTTTCTCTCATCGCACATCTCTCTATTCTTCAATCTCTCATTTTTCAATCCCTCCCCTGGGTGGTTGACGGATAAACAAGAGGTTGTGGATTCATGCCCCTAGCATTCTGCTAGATTCTCTTTCTTCTGCTCACAACAGTGAACTTTCTCACAGTGGGGTTGTACTACAACTAGGTGTGTAGCAAATCTGTAGCTGACATCGGTTAACGATGCTCTGCTGGGGAGTTTGGACGTGATCAGATCTGTCCTGATGAGGGAGTGGAATATCTCGATCCATTTCAGTTTGTGCTTCGCACTTGGCTTGATACCTCGCTGCTTGGAGGATGAGAGAGCTTTCGGCCCTTTGCTGTTACCTTCAGTGGTGCCTTTTTCTGGCAAGGTAAAGTACCTTTCTTGGCAAGTAGAGTGCCCTTTCTGGCAAGTGCATCGACAACGGGGGAAAGACAGGAAGCCTGACTCAACTGTGCCCCTAGTTCATTATTTTGTTTTGATTTTCTACTAAAACAAGTTTTGACTAGTATGAGAGTTAGATTAACATGCTTGTGCAATTTTTGATTCAAAATCATGCAAGTTAGGCTTATGAGCACTGAAAATTCTCCCCTTTTTGGGTCCAAGAAATGGTCCAATTTTGAAAAATGGAATAATTTTCGAGAAATTAGTCAACCTCAGTAAAAATTCTCAAAAACCGTTTTGGCAAACAGCCAGTGCTCAACGAGTATGAAACCTACTCTCGAGATGCACAACATCGGATCCGAAGGAAGATTGCCCCTTGCTTGAAGAGAGTTGCATGGCAACGGAAAGTTGCCCCTTGTTTGAATGGCGACTCATGGCAACGAAAAGTTGCCCCTTGTCTGGATAATGCCGTAGCATACTGTGAACAGTTCTCATTAGTGATGATCACAACCGAACTCTCGGATACAAAGAAGACGAAGATGGTCAAAACCAATATATGGACACAATTACTTTGAAAGTGTTGGTAGCTGGACTTCAGGCTGAAGTTGCCTACGTATCCCAAACATGGGAATCAAGCCTTACGTAGTTCCGGGTAAGGTACACTCGTGTATTAACCCTCACCTTCTACGCTCTAACTTTTGCCAAGGCCGCCCTTCCGGGTTTTCAACCTTGCGAGCTTCATTTCTTTTCTTTCTTTTTTTTATCTCTTTTTTTTTTCTTCATTTTTCTTCTTTTCTTTTTTCATTCTTTGCATTTTTTCTTTTTTTTCTTTTTCTCTCTTTTTTTTTGCATTTTTTTTTCTTTTTCTTCTTTTTCTTACTCTAACTTTTGCCTGGATCGCCCTTCCGGGTTTTCGGCCCAGTGAGCCTCTCAAGGGTAAAAGTGTAGCTTTGTCCATGCCAAATGGTTTTTTGAGATCCTGGAGTCATTTGAATCCAAGAGAACGACTGCTGTTTGCTAATGATGTAGAAGTCCATCCAATGGAGGGCTAAATTTGCCCCTAGCATTATGGATTGAAAATCAGTTGTCTTTTAGCAATGTCTTCGTCTTTCCTCCCTTCTGGGGCTTGGCATTCTTGCCAATCTTTATTGATTTGTGGAATGATCCATCTTCAACTCTTTGAGCACAATTTGGCATCTTTTGCCCCTAGTTCGAGGGGTGCTTCTGATCTAGCTTTGCAAGCTTTTTCTGATGACATCTGATCTTCTTGATCTGACTTCCCGACTCTTAGTTCGAGGGCTGCTTCTGATCCGGCCACACAGGCCTTACATAGTGGTTGACCGTTGAACATTCTGAATCTAAGTTCAAGGTTCGAAAGCAAGGTGTTGAGTCTCGAGGCTGAGAGCGATCCTAGGCTGCACAATCTCAAGAGCGATTTCACACAGGTCTTCGCAGGACCGCGCAAAACATTTTTTTGAAATCTTTTAAGAAAGCGACAAATCGCTCGCGCTGAAGACAGTGCGGAACCAATCTGGATCAAGCCAGGACCCTTCCCAGTACTCACACTAACAAGTATGATCTCATTCATTTAGGGCTTAGCACGCCTCTCTTTCTCTCGATTGGTAAAATTTTACAAATCCTGAGGAGTTCCTTCCTCTTCGTTTTTATCACATTGTTCGAAAAGTTTTGAAAAACTTAGGTCAATGTAATGAATTCAAGGCACGAAAGACCAGGTGAAATGCATTGCCATTTCATTCTAAACTTGCTGGCACAACAGGTTCAAAATAGTAATAGGCACAAAACATGACAGCCACAGTTGTTCCATTCAGATTTCTGGGTTGCAACTGGCTTCACAGCAGAGACAGACTCAAAAGAAAGCAAAAGGATAAACACAAAATAAAATAGTGATATCCGAGGTAACACCCCCGAAATCACCGAACTTCTGTACAATGGGACTGACTTGACACAACAAGACAGACCCGACCGACATAGTACAAAAAGACTACTTATATACATACAAGATAACAAAACTGACTGAATACCCAAGTCAGAAAGTGCAAAACTAGCATTCACAAATGCTCCAAAGTGCGTGCCATGTGCCACATCCGAAGTAAACTGAGTGCCGCCCGCAGGTGGACCAACTTCTGATCACATACTCGCAGTATCCTCGAAATCTAACAACTCAGTAGTGACAGACTTCGCTAAGGTAGGCAAGAGGATGACCTCATTGTCGATCAAATCCCGTACTTCATGACGAAGACAGAAACAGCTGTCGGTGCAATGAGCGGTTTGCTGGTGGTACGTGCAATACAAGGTAGCATCATGTGAGGGAGGGAGATTCTTCGGGAGAGGCCAAGGCTCAAGGGGTCTAAGATGCCCCTTTTCAGCAAGGATCTGGAGCACCTTAGACAAAGGTATATAAAGGGCGTGGAAGACTCTACGCCCTCGAGGCAGATACTTCGAAGTCTATAGACCTTTGCTGGATGTACTCGAAAAAGGGTCGGCAGGTGCCGCCTTAACTTTCTGATCTTTTCCCGGTGCAGGGTTGGGATTGGAGGGAACTATTCTGGCATAACAGGGCCTATCTCGATTTTCCACCTGGCAGGAACTCCCCTCGGTTGGAGTGGGGAAAGCGTCATCCACAGTTTTAGCCACCACTGCGAATATTTGCTGTTTACTCAAACCTCCGGCTTTCAAAGCCTCAACTACCCACAGCAGTTGTTTAATGGGATCAGCATCTATTCCCACCTTATTCTTACCTCTGGCCTCAGCTTGATCGAGGGTTTGGGTTGCTATATCAGAGGGAAACCTAGTTGTTGTTGCCATGTCATGGCCATAGCTTGAGACAGCCTCAGGTTGGCCGAGCTCGATCACAATTCACCCCAGTAGCGGGGGCTCTTGTGGCACAAAATTCTCAGCGTAGGATGTGGTTGGTGGCGAAGCCGACATTCTGTAGGCAAGATCAGCCACAGATCGCTGAAGATCGCCAATCATTCCCATCATTTCAAACGTGGTGGGCTCACGAGCTTGACACAACTGTGGCGTCCAGATCGGGCGCGCGGCAGGCGACCTGGGCGGGTATGGTACTTCAACATTGGTCTCATCCCACAAGATGTTTCTTTGGTCCAATGCGGCTGCCATAACCACTATTTCTTCTGAACTTTGCATCATCATAAGTCCGCTGAACTGAACGGTGACTGACGGATCAGGTTTCTATCTTGCCTTAGCAAAGGAGAACACTGGCTATTCTGTACTAAATCTCTAAACTGAAAGAGAAAACACGTAGCATTTCGGCCTAATCAGAACAAACACAAGCATAGCTGAATAACTGTACTCTACTACTGATCACTGTTTCCCAAAATCACTGCCCCAAAAACTGAATCTAATACCCGCAGATATAACTGATTCTCAAATTCTGATACTGATGCCCTCAGGCCTGATACTTAGACTTGCAAACTGATATATGCATTCCTTGTAGAGGTCAACTCAAAAAGCACATAACAAGCAAGCAAGAGCCAAAACACCCCTATTTTGGGGTAGGGTTTCCCTGTTCTATTTTGTCAAGAGCTATGGTTTCACTACGCACGCAGCGGTTTCAAACAACCTATAATCGGGTAGCAACCTGTCCTAGCTTGGAATGGTCACTATGGATTCCGAACATGCACTAGGTCGAATGGTCAAAAGGGTGCCCCGGTGACAACCGGGGTTTGTGTTCCCATTGTGGCAGAGCCCGTAACCGGTCAGCCTTATAGCATGCTTCTCGAAGTGAGCCTCCGATAAACCGTTCAGGAATAGTAGATGGCAAACACTGTGACTCAGGCGCACCAATGCAAATGCAATGTAAAGAGACACATAAGTGTAGCCAAAACAAGATATCACGAGTTCGAGTCGAGTTCTCTAAACTCCCCAGCAGAGTCGTCAAAAACTGTAGACGTCCCCGAACATCTCGGGAGGGAATCCCCTGTTTTGTTCATTTGGGCTCACTACAGTTCAGACTCAATGTCGCGGTTCTTAATCTGATCTCGCAAAGTGCAATGCGAGATTGATAAATCACCAAAGAGTCCAAATCCGGCAAATTGTTTTTGAAAACAGATTTTTTTGAAAGAAGTGCCAAACATGGACTGCTTTGCTAGATACAGAGTCGCCACCTAAATATTTATTTTTGGAGAATTTAGGAAACCCTGACTCGTTGCCTAAGGCCATGTGTCCGTCATCACCAAAGTTGCCTCAGCTCGGGAACTTGGGTATGATTGGGGAAGGTTAGCTATGAGCACCCCCGCTCGCCCGATCAAAGATCGGCCTCTACTAACCATGATATCTAGTTTTGAAAACATTATGCATTCTTATTCCGGTTAGTTAGCTAATCTTACTATACGATGCGCACAACACAAAAGTATAGACTAGATCACCTAATTTGGAACAAAGCATTGCATATCCGCTTGTTTGGAAGACAGTTTGAAATTTGCTACTCGCAAGTAGGCTAAAACACGGATTTCAACGAGTTGTTCCAACTCAAGCAATCCAACCTTCACCCGCAGGCATTCAAGTAGTAAATCAACTAAGCAGTTAGCCTCATGGCAAGCATGCTTTCATGTTAACATTCACACTCATGCGAGATGCTAAAGCATAAACACTCACCTAGTACTCTAAGCCAAAACAAGGAACATGTTAGTAATCAAATGTATGATCCAAGTCCATGTTAAGATGGCTAATGCATCGTAGGCAAAATGCAGCTAGAGTAGGCTCAGCTAATCTATAGATGGCATGTGAAATGCAACAGATAACATGTATTCAAGTTGGATTTGAAATACTATGCAATTAGTATGATGCGCCGAGCCCGGTGCATGCAATACAAATGAATGGATGCAAACATGCTATCATAAGTATGCTAATCAAAACATGTGCTAATACTAACCATCAAAAGCAGGTAAGTAAAAGGGAGAAAAAAGTGGGGATTGGAAGACATGCATCACACGTACGCACACTTATTACAAATTCGCCGTGGCTCAGAGGGACCGAAAGAATAATACAATTTAATTAACTAACAAGCTAATCAAATAGTAACAAACCAATTAACTAGTTAAGCAAATTAACTAAGCTAATAAAGTGATAAAACAGCCTCGGGAAGAGGGTCCAATGTATGCGTGCTCGACTCTGCTCGGAAATCCACCACCATGCACAAGCTACCTCTGTTTTCACTATTTTATGCCTCTGAAAATTGCATAAGTCCCAAGGAGCACTCTCTGAACACTGTGGGGTGCCACCGGCCATGAGGAATGGTCACCGGCCATAGGAAAGTGGTCATCGACCATTGGTATGGCTCTTGGCCGGAGATTTGTGGTCGGCCGGCACTCAATGTGGTCGGTCGGCCATATATGTCTGTAGAATCCTGTTTTGACAGCAGTAGAGGACAGGCAAGGCATGGAAATGCATTTTCAAACAATATTTGCACCACCAACCTCCCCATCATGTTATGGACTCAAGGGAATTTGGTCTTCGACCCTCGGGCCATCAATAATGCATTTCCATGCATGATGGCCTAAGAAGCCAAGTTGTGCATTTTGATGTCAAATGTAATGCACATAAACACACAAGGGACCCAACCTCTATCATGGTCAATTCAAGAGGCAAGGAATGCATGCCAAATGCAACCTAAGCATGCGAGCTAAGTATGCAACATGAACATGTGAACAAGTATGCAAGACATATAACATGTTAAGCAACTTAATCAAGGAAGTGCATACCAAATGCAATGTGATTCAAGCATGCAACAACATGCGATAGGCCAAGTATGTAACAACACGCAAGGTAAGCATGCAACAACATGCAAACAATGGACTTATACCAATTTGGGCAGCTCTCAAATAGGCCCAAAACAGTGGCCAAACGCCAAGGAAATGAAAGCAAATGCACATACAAACATGCATGCAAACATGGTCCAACACTTGGGCATCAAAGAGCAACTTTTAAACACACTTAAAAGGGACAAAACATGGACAAATGGCATACATTATAAGCTTTGAAAATCATGTTAAGGATGGTTCCAAACCAACTAAACAAAGCAATCAAAGCATGCAACAAAGTCCGAGGACTTAAACTATAGTCATGTGACACCTAAAGCAAATGACCAAAGTAAATCAAAGCAGTCCTAAATCATGCCAAAGAAAGCCCCAAAAACCACTTAGATGACATCTAAATGACCTAATCCTAGAGGCATGCACAAATGTCCAAACATGGAGCATAAGACATCAACCTTTCGAAGCATCAAAGGAGCCACAAATGCAAGTATACAAGCATGCTATATGGACTAAAATGACATCATAAGTGGTGCCAAACCACTGAAATGATGCAAGGAGAGCATGCTAGAGCGGCCACACTCAAGGCTTACAAGGGAGATTACATGGCAGCTATACAATGCAAGTAATGAACGACCCAAATAACCAAAATCAGACCTCAAGCACATCAAGACATGCATAAAAGTTTCACAAAGCTAAGCCAAAATCATGCTAGAAACAAAGCTCAAAGCACAAAGCATGTTAAGGCAATTTCATGGCATTACAATACAAGTATGCAAAGCATGCATGGTGTGTCTAAACCAACTTAAAACAATGCTATAACATGGAAAAATAAGCACAAATACCAACTAAGACATGGCCAATATGGACTTAAACAAGGTGCTCACACATGAGGCTACAATGGCAAGTATTGAAGACAATAAGGAGAGGGGATGGCCCTCTCCTTCTTAGGACCTTAAAACTCCATCCCCACCACTGAAATCCCTCTGGATTTCAGTGGTGGGAAGGCCAAGACAAGGTGGTCCCGGAGCTCACAAAAAATGCACAAAAATGAGGCCAAACAAGGCCTAAGAGGGGTCAAACAATCCCAAACACCAAAACAACCTTAAGCAACTATTTTAAGCACTCAAAATCAGAACTTTTATTAGTTATAGACTAAGCTTAAAAATAGATGCAAGGATGGCTAAAAGCCTAAGCAAAAATGGGGAATAAAGGGGTAAAGTTCTTACCCTTGAAGACCTTCTTCACAAAGAGTATTCCAGCCCCTTCTTTAGGTCAAAACCAGCTCAAAAACTTCAAGAACACCCCTTTGGCACCTCAGTAACCAAGGTATAGTGTAATGGTAGGTGTTTGTGCACAAAAGTAAGAACAAACACACACTTACACACACACAACTCAAAAGGAGAGGGAGATATGGAGATGGATAGATACACAAACCCTAACCCTAATCTCAAAGCTCTGGAATTTCTTGGAACCCTTGAGGAGGGAGGAGAAGCCCTCCTCTTATAGAATTCCAACTCTTGCAAAGCTTACAAAACAAGCTAAGCAAGAGTGAGATCCCTCCATACACGTGTATGGAGAGGGTGCATTGTGGGTGCCAGTTGTACCAGCTGGCACAAAATATCTGCCAAAAGTAGATGAACAGTGGTCGACCAACAAAAGTGGCCATTTGACCAACAAAGGTGGCTGGCCGACCACCAAGAGTGCCGACCAGCCATCACTAATGGCCGGTGACAAGAAAACATGGCCGGTGGCCTCAAGCCATGGCCGGTGAGGTGTGGGGATGGCCAACAAGCCATTTCCTGCCCTCAGAAGCAAAACAACAAGTGTTTGGTGCAAAACCAAACACAAAATAGTCAAGTTGAGAGTTCCTAAGGCAAGGCACGTAGCCAAGGCCTCCAAGAACTCAAAACGAACACAAACATGGATGATCAAATGGTGACGTCCAAGTCTTGAGGACGGTCAAAAATGAGGTGTCTATACCTAGCTCCTGACAAAATAGGACAGGGAAACCCTACCCCCAACATAGGGGTGTTTTCGCTCTCATTTGCCTGCTATGTGCTTTTAGAGTTGGCCTCTCTGAGGAATCATATATCGGTTTGCAAGTCCGGAACATCGGCATGCGGCATCGATGTCGATGTTTTGAGAATCAGTTATATTCGTGGGTATCAGATTCAATTTTTTGAGCAGTGATTTGGGAACAATAGTCAGTAGTTAATGACAATTCTTTTAGCTTGCGTGTGCCAACTATGTGTTGTCTTTATTTAGGCTGTTATGCTGCCCGTTTTTTTGCTTATTGTTTCCTTATTATGCTTTATTTGTCTTTTTGCAAGGTAGTTTAGCACAATTACATCCGACCAGGTAGATATTCCCCGAGCACTCTGGGTTAGAGGTCGTAGACTTAATCGATCTAAGGATCTAATAGACGGACAAGCAGTGTTCCTTTCTTTACCTCCGGTTGCTAGATAGAGGTCAAAGAGGCGCAATATATCAGTACAGCGGTCGCCAAATCAGTGGTCTACCCCATTAGTGAACAGTCAGACTGAGGTCTCAGTTTCTATTGTAGGGACAGATATACCAGTTATTCAGATAGATCTGTACAATATGGCAAGCTTAGAGGAGATGGTGCGTCACCTCCAAAAAGGCATGAAAACTATGCTGACGGCGTCAGCGAGAATCTGCGAACGGCCAGAGCGCGATCGTGACCCAACAGGCAGAATTAATCACTAGGCTACAGCAACAAGCTGGAGCATCTGCTTCATACCAAGTTCCCCCCCACCAAGAGTGCCCACACTTGGGGAGGCAACTAACATTCAGGATGATACGGACATTCCAATCTGGCCGGCTCCCCCCCTCCAGTTTTACCCCAACTGTCCAAAACACCTACCAACCTGCCAGATTCTCCATTTGAGTTCAAGACAGACCCCACAGCACTAAAGGTGAGCAAGCTGGAGAAATTGTTCAAGAAGTCCCAAGGGGTTCATTCCATCTCGGACATTGGGGATGGGTACACTGATTCGGCTGTGACGTTGCCAAATCGTTTTAAGATGCCACATATTCACCGCTTTGACGGGTCAGGGGACCCCATGGTGCATTTGTGGCTGTTTTTAGACATTCTAAGGCCGACGGGCCTCTCTAGATTACAATAGCTTTCCTTGTTTGGCCGAACCTTGTCAGGTGTAGCGGCCATTGGTATGCAAAATTGGAAGATTCCGTCAAGAGGAGTTGGGAGGAGATAGCTGAGGCCTTCATAGCTCAATAATCATACAATACACAGATCGAGATTATGACCCGTGATCTTGAGACGACCAGGCAAGAGCCGAAGGAGAGTTTCTCTGATTTTGTAACCTGGTGGAGGGCCAAGGCCTCGATGATGACCATCAGGCCAATTGACAAAGATCAAATACGGATGGTTGTGCGCAACCTCCAGCCCAAGCTTGTGCAGAAAATGATCGTTCTCCCCCTCCCCAACTTTGCAGACCTCCACGAGATAGGATGCTATGAAACAGGGTCTGATTGACCAAGATCGAGAGCAGTCCAAGAGGGCATTCAACCGCAGTTCAAATGCAGACACAAGCAGTGTTGCAATTGCCAGAGTTTCAGATGTGAGTATGGTTACCACCACCAATACCCCAAGAGCCCTTGCAGCTACACCATTCCCTGGTGCGTCCGGAAGTAGTTCGCAAACAACCAAGTATTCCCTTCAAAGCCAAAGAACCTTCACCCCACTATACATGCCCCCATCCAAAGCTTTGGGGGTTTTGATCAGGAAAGGAAACTTAAAGCCCCTGGAGCCATGGCCGCTACTAGACAGACTACCTACTTCTCATAACCCGGCCAAGTACTGTGCCTATCACCAGCAGCATGGTCATGACACCGACCAGTGCTTTTGATTACGTCATGAGATTCAAGATCTCACCGACAACAGGGTGATCATGCCCCCGAAAAAACCAAATGTCACAACCAACCCCCTCCCGCCACATAACCAAGCTCCACCTCCCAAACGCATCAATTTGATCCAAACCAGGGTTGTGTCATACGACCCCAGCATATATATCACCCCCTCTCACCTACCTAATCCGGAGGTGTTCATTCCTAACAACACTGACTTGTGCGTGTTGGATACCTCCCAAACCAAACCAGAAACGGTGGTGGTAACTGTTGGAGTTGGAACTGAGTCAACTACGAGAACAGATGAGGATGAGCAGTCAGAACCTGAGGGGTCTGAGAGCTTCAAGTACAACCCGAGCGGTTACATTACATTAGTAGGCCAGGCTAGGCCGAATGTGGAATTGCCAGTAGGGGCAGAGATTTGTGTAGCACGAGAGGATAGACCTGATCAAGGGCTAGATGACCTAGCGGATCTAGAAGAAGACCTCATAAGCCTGCAATTCTTTGAAGAACAAGATTCAGGGGACGTGACAGTCAATTGGTTTGATTGGTCAGTAGAGACTACTGGATGGCTTGATGACCAACCAGATGTTGTGAAACAATCCCAGTTAGAGCAGAGTCCACCCGGGATGGAGACATCAACAGTGGCCGAAAGGGTCGGGAATTAGTTAGAACTGTTGGAGAGCACTAGTGATAAGAATTTTGCTCGGGATCAGAGCATTTCGGGTATAGAGGACATTGAACAGCAAACCACACTGAAACAATTCGAGCAAGAAAGGACCGAGGATTCTGAAAGAGTCAGGAAAGCCAAAGCCCTGAGGGGACAGAACGTGTTGTGAGCACAGGAGCATAAAGTACTGTGGGTATGAGAATAGGTGTAACGGAGCCGGGCAGGTGCCTGTCGGTTGCCGATGGCATGTGGTGGGAAGATGACGACCTACGTCTCACTCACACAGGTGACAATTGGGGACAAAGCCAGCCAGATGATACTTGGTATGTGGGTGAAGTAGACCACATGACTAGGAGCGGGCGGTATTTTAAGTCCCCGCACTTAGATCAACCAGAAGCGTCTAGGAAGGACAAGGAGGCAGAGAAGCAGAAAGAAAAGCTGCTCGAAGAAGAGGTTATGCTGAAACAACTGAAGAAGATATAAGCAGACATCTCCATTTGGGGATTGCTAATGGCTTCAAGAGTACATAGACAGGCTGTCCTTTCCGCGATGGACAAAGCCAAACTTTCAATAGACACCACGCTTGAACAACTGGTAGGGTTGGTCTTTCCGGGAGGAGCTTTCTCGACGTTAACCTTTTCTGACAAGGAGTTGCCGCCCGAGGGCGCAAATCACAATAAACCACTCTACATTTCTGTGGAGTGTAGAAATAAATGGATACCGGTGGTTCTTGTCGACATAGGATCTGCCATTAACGTGTGCCCATTGAGGACAACCTATGCAATCGGGTTGAAGCCCGCAGACTTCGTGCGAACTACCCAAGTGATAAGGGCCTACGACAACACAAGCAGAGAGGTGAAGGGGACTGTGCAGATTCAGACTAAGGTTGGTCCAGGACAACACGAGATTGACTTTCATGTCTTGGACGTTCCCGCAACCTTTAATCTACTCGTAGGGCGGCCGTGGCTGCACTAGGTAAAGGCAGTCTCTTCCACACTACACCAGATGTTAAAATACCACCACGGGAAGGGGGTAGCCATAGTTTTCAGAAATTCATCAATCCATCCACCGCCAGAGGTGTCTACACCGGTTTTGGAAATCGAGCATGGCACAGAGGATGTCTTTTTATCAGGATTTACCCTAGCTGAGGCCCGGGTTGTTCAGAATCTCTTAGCTGTTGATGAGGGGTTGTATGTCAGCGCACAGTCTGTGTACCTCATGAACAAACTTTAGCACATCCCTGGGATGGGATTGGGAAAAAGTGGCCGGAAGGGCATTATTGCATCGGCCGAAGTGCCGCACAATCCACATACCTTTGGTTTGAGTTATCTGCCTACCAAAGAGGACTGGGTAAGGAAAGGCAAAGAGATGGCTGGAAGAGCCAGAGCCAAGCAGACCGAGAGGCACTTTGATTTGATGCATCGGCCTATTCAGGGTACCTTGAATGGACGTTTTGTCCGGGAGGGGGAAGACTTTCCATTCTGCGGCTTCCCAGAGCCATGGTTGAACGTAGAAAAGAGGCGCATGCCAGGATTTGAGATCTTTTTCGACTTGCAGTTATCCGAGGATAATGTCGCTAAGGAGCAGACTGGTCCATCAGCTAAGTTTGAGCAGGGTAAGGGAGTGGATTCCGAGAACACGGAGTTTGAAATAGGGGTAGCACTGGCCTGTCTACTATCAAATCCTCCGATTGTAAATGAGTGTTTGGGGGATGATCTCTCAGTGTTTATGATTGGAAATGAAACGGTTACGAGCCCACCTTCTAACATTTTGGATGCATCTGTTGCACCCTCCCTTGTCTGGCAGTACGAGGAGGGATTCTTATCGAGCAGCAACAGGTCAGGTAGTGAGCCGGAGTCTGATTCCACCGAGTCCATAGGGTCGGAATCCAGTTCTAGCTCGTCTAAGTCTGAGTCCAGTATTCTTGGGGGTGATAACCCAGATGCCACAGTCCTATCTAGGTTGTCTTTTTTTTTTTCTCTTTTGAGTCTATTGTAACAGAAGAATCAGATGGACTGGTTGAAGCAATTAATGAGAATGGAATAGCTGTGGCTCCTTAGTATTTTTCTGTGCCTTTGATTTATTGTATTAATCAGGACTTTCAAAATTTCGATGAAAACGTCAAGGAATAAATTCCTCCAGTTTTGAAATATTTTCTTGAACAAGAGTAGGAGAGGTTTGTAAAACCGCTGGTTGATGAAATCACCCAAATTAATGTTGGTACTGAGAAGGACCCGCAGCTAGTCCGGATCGGGTCCATGTTGTCTTCGGAGGAGCCCAAGCGCTTAGTCGCTTTATTAAAAGATTTCAAAGATGTTTTCGCGTGGTCCTACAAAGACATGCCTGGAATCGATCCTGAGATTGTACAGCATCGGATCCCTCTTGACCTAGAGGCCCGGCCTGTCAAACAGAAACTCAAAAGGATCCGCCCAGATTGGGCTATCAAGATCAAAGAAGAGGTCACCAAGCAAATCGACGCAGGGTTCCTTCTGGTATTCGAATACCCAACTTGGTTGGCCAACATAGTTCTAGTGCCGAAGAAAGACAGCAAGATTCGAGTATGTGTAGATTTCAAGGATTTGAACAAGGCTAGTCCGAAGGACGACTTTCCCCTGCCGCATATCGATGAATTAGTAGATTTTACTACGGGGCATGCATTGCTTTCATTTATGGATGGCTTTTCAGGCTACAACCAGATAGTAATGGCACCCGAAGACCGGGAGAAGACTACTTTTACCACCCCATGGGGGACCTATTGTTATAGAATGATGCCATTTGGGCTGAAGAATGCTGGGCTACATATCAACGGGTTACGACCACAATATTACATGACATGATCCACAAAGAGGTTGAGGTATATGTGGACGACATGATTGTCAAGTCTAAAGAAAGAGAGGGCCACTACACCGCCTTGCAAAAGTTCTTCCGAAGAATCAAAGAATTCCGGTTGCGGCTGAATCCTCAAAAATGTACATTTGGTGTTACAGCAAGAAAAATGCTGGGGTTCCTAATTACACAAAGGGGCATCGAAGTCGACCTTTCCAAAATCAAGGCCATCTTAGAAATGCCACCACCAAGGACTGAAAAGGAGGTGCGAGGCTTTCTGGGTAAAATGCAATTCATAAGACGGTTTATCTCAAAATTAACCTTGACTTGTGAACCACTCTTTGGTCTCCTAAAGAAAGGAACAAAGCTCCAATGGGACGGCCGATGCCAAGCTGCTTTTGAATAGATTAAGCAATACTTACAGAACCCACCTGTGTTGTCACTGACTGAGCCGGGGAAACCGTTGATTTTGTATCTTTCAGTGACTAAGACTACAATGGGCTGCATGCTTGCACAAGAGTCTGAGGGCAAAGTGGAGAGAGCCATCTACTATCTGAGCAAGAAGATGCTAGATTACGAGACCCGATACACTCCGCTGGAGAAGGCTTGTTTGGCCTTGGTATGGGCTACTAGGAAGCTGCGGCACTACCAGTTAACTCACTCTATAATGTTGGTTTCAAGATTAGATCCCATCAAATATCTGTTCGAGAAACTGGCACTTACGGGTAGGCTAGCCCGTTGGTTGCTTTTGCTTTCCGAATTCGACTTGAAGTATGTAGCACGCAAGTCAGTAAAGGGGAGAGCGGTAGCAGAGTTCCTTGCCGATCACCCAGTGGAAGGGGATGAAGTAGTTGAGTACCTATTCCCAGACGAGGCTATTTTGCATGTCAAAGATGAAACTTGGACGATGTACTTTGACCGGGCATCAAACCAATATGGGTATCGGATAGGAGTGTTGCAGCGCAAGTTAAAACATGCGTAACAGCGCAAGATAGAGACATGCGAAACAACACAAATAAGACATGTAAAACATATGTGACAGCGCAAGTGAAAGAAGCAAAACATGCAGTAGACACCCCATTTTTGACCGTCCTCAAGACTTGGATGTCATCGTTTGAACACCCGATGATCATCCATGTTTATGTTTGTTTTGAGTTCCTGGAGGTCTCGGCCATGCGCCTTGCCTCAGGATCTCTTAACTGGGCTATTCTGTGCTTGGTTTTGGACTAAGAACTTGTTAGCTTTTGCTTCTGAGGGCAGGGAATAACTTGTCAACCATCCCCGGATCCCACCGGCCAAGGCATGATGTCACCGGCCATTGGTGATGGCCGGTCGGCACCTTTGATGGTCCGCCGGCCGGCCTTTTATTTGGTCAATCGACCCTAATTTCTGGCCGGGACTTCTTTTTTGCCTCTTTTAGGCATTGTGCATGCCAGCTGTGCCAACTGAAGTACATAGATCTGTCCTCCATATACGTGTATAGAGGATTTGCACCCTTTGCACCTTTTTGTTCTAAGCTTCTTGGGGAAGCTTGCACCCTTTGCTCTAGCTTCTTGAGGAAGCTTGGACCTTTGTCTTAGCTTTTTCAAGAAGCTTGAACCCTTTGCCTTAGCTTCCTCAAGAAGCTTGACCCTTGACCCCTTTTGTTTAGCTTCTCTTAGAAGACTTGAGCCCTTGCCTTGTCTATAAAAAGAGAGCCTCTCCTTCCATTTAAGAGGTTGGAAAAAACTCAGAGATACAGCTGATATATCACTCTCTCTCTCTATATCTCCCTCTCTCTTTACATTTCTGTGTGTTAGAGAGCCTTAAAGTGAGTTTTGTTTTTAGTTTTGCACTAAGACACCTAGTGTTACACCATACCTTGGTTATTGAGGTGTTGAGAGGTTGTTCTTGAAGCTTTTGAGTTGGTTTTGATCAGAAAAGGGGGCTGGAGTTTTGGTTGTTGAAGTGTTCTTCAAAGGTGAGCACTATTGCTTTATATTCCCCATTCTTGCACTAGCTTTTAACCTATCTTGCATGCAGTTTTAAGCTTGGTGTATAACTAATAAAAGTTCTATTTTTTGTTGTTTAAGATGTTTCATTAAGGTCATTTTGGTGTTGGGGGTCGACCTCCCCCTCTTAGGCCTTGTTTGGCCTCTTTTGTGTCTTCCTTGTTGAGCTTTGGGAGCTTTTGTGTATTGGCCTTCTCACCACTGAAATCCAGAGAATTTTCAGTGGTGGTGAAGGGGTTTTGAGGTCTTGCATAGGGGAGGGACACCCCTCTCCCTTTGTGTTTCATTTGCTTGTGTTTTTGGCTCATAAAGGTAGCATGTTTGCTTGACTTTACTTGGCTCCATTTTAGAGTTTTTTTGGTGTTATTTAGTCATATTATACTTCTGTTTTTGGTTGGATTGATAGTCCATTGCATGCATCATACACTTGCTTTGTAATCTCTTTTATTGTCATAACATGCATCTTGCATTTGGACCACAATGCTTGCATGTTTTGGCTTAGCTTCGTGAAGATTTTAGTCATTTTTTTTCCATGCCTAAGGTCTGACTTTGGTTGTCTTAGCCATGTTTGCCATGCTTTGTATAGCCTCTTTGCATTTCGGCTTGTTAGCCTTGAGTGTGTGACTCATAAGCATGCTTTAGTTGGGTTGTTTCAGTGATTTGGAATCATTTACCATGCTATTTCAGTCCATAATCCATGCTTGTATGCTTGCATTCATCATCCTTTCCATGCTTTGAAGAGGTGTCCTTTTGTGCCTTAAAATGAGTCATTGTGTATGCCTCTTGGTTTAAGTCCTTTAGCTGCCATATCAGTGAGTTTTGCGGCTCCTCTTTGCATGTTAAAACTCTATTTTGCATCGAATAATCCATGCCATGTTTGGTTGTGGTAGGTGTAGAGCAATGCTCTCTTTGTGGCCGCAAATGTCCTTCGTTTTGTGCTCATTTTCTAGCATATTTTTGGTCCTATCTCATGCATATTCCAACCCTGTTTTGCCCCCCCCCCCTAAGACTGTCCCAAGTCCTCTTGACCCTTTGGGGTTTGTTTGACGCGGTCATGGTTTGAACCCTTTTGTTAGTCCCAAGTGTTAGGCTCCTTTGCATGCTTCGCTTCACTTGTGCCTTTGGTTTGGCACTCCTCTTGACATGTTTTCAGAGCTTAATGCATCATCATTTCCTTATGATTATCACATCTTGCTCACGTTTGAGAATTGTGCATTGTGGCCTAGCTTATGGACCTACGTGTGTACATAAATGCCTTCACTTTTGGCATCTTGGTTTGTTTGTTTTGGCCACTGTTTTGGGATGGGCTGAGGTCTTCCCATCTCGGTATAAGTCCATCTTTGTATATAGTTGCATGTTTGACATGTTGCTTTACTTTGGTTGCATGCTTGCATTATATCATGATTACATGTTTGCATGTTGTTTACTTAGTTGCATTACATATCCTTGTTGCATATTTGGCATGTTCATGTGACATTAACTTAGTTTGCATGATAGGTTGCATTGCATTGCATCTTGCATGTTTGGCACATTGCACATTTGCATATTTAGACTGCATTGCATTTGGCATGTTTTGCTAACTTAGCCTCATATTGCATACTTAAGCTATTTTGTATACTTGAGCCATATTGCATACATGCATTGTATTATGTTTGGTTTGGGGTGTCAAACCAAACAAGAGGACTGAGATGTGTTCGTACTTAAAGTGACGAAACACATCTCAATCCTCGGTCGCCAATGCCCTTGATCTCAACATGATAGGGCGTGAAGCATTCATTTGTTTTGTCGCATTCATTTATATTGATTTGCAAACTTGGTACCTTTGGCCATCATGCATCGAAATGCGTGATTGATGGCCTGAGGACCAAGAGCCATTCTCTATTGAGTCCATAGCATGATAAGGAGAGTGGCTATGCACACATTGCTTTGAAAATTCTATGCCATGCACTGTCTGCCCTCTGCTGCTGTCAAAATAGGATTCTGCAGGAAGATTTGGCCGACCGACTACATTCAGTGCCGATCGGCCACATAAGTCCAGCCAGCGGCCCAATTTATGGTCGATGATCCCATTTCCATGGTTGGTGGTGCTTTGTATTGGCCGGTGGCATCCCAAAATGATCAGGGAGTACTTCAAAGGTGTCTCAAGAATATTCACATCCCTCAGAGGTACAGAACAGTGCAAACAGAGGCAACAGTGGCATGGCAACGGGTTTCCGGGCAAGGCGAATCGAGCATGCATCATCCCGTCATTCTGAGGCAGGGCTGCGGCCTCCTTCCTTCTGTAATTAATGTGTTAATTAATTAGAAGTTTTGTAATATTTAATTAGCTAGAGTAGTTAATTATTCATTTGGTTTGTATTATTTATCCGGACCCTCCGGGCAAGGGCAATTGTGTAATAAGTGTGCGTGAGTGTGTGTATGTCTTCCAACCCCACGTCTTTCTCCCTTTTATTTACCAGCTTATGAAGGTTAATTTAGGGCATGTTTCATTTAACATACTTATGCTCGCATGTTTGCATCCATTCATCTGTCTTGCATGCACCAGGCTCGGCGCATCATACTAACTACATTGTATTTCAATTCCAAGTTGAATACTTGTTAGTTATAGCATTTCATATGCCATGTTTAGAATAGCCGAGCCTATCTTAGTTGCATTTTGCATGTGTTGCATTAGCCATCTTAACATGAACTAGGATCATGCATTGATTACTAACTAGTTTTTGTTTTGGCTTGGAGTACTCGGTGAGTGTTTATGCTTTAGCATCCTTGCATGCGTGTGAGTGACTGCCATGATAGCATGCTTGCCATGAGGCTAACTGCTTATGTGATATAACTACCTGAATGTCTGTGGGTGAAGGTTAGATTATCTGAATTGGAACAATTCATTGATTGCGAGTTTTAAGCCCACTAGATAGTGGCAAATCACCATGTTTTCTAAGCCCACTTGAGGGTGGCAAAATCCGCATTTTAGCCTACTTGCGAGTAGCAAACCGCTTTAAAAAAAAAACATGAAATGCTTTGTTCCAACTTAGGCGATCCAGTCTATACTTGTATGTTGTGCGCATCACATCGTAATTCTAAGCTAATAACCGGAATAAGAACATATAATGTTTTCAAAACTTGATATCATGGTTAGTAAAGGCCGATCTTTGATCGGGCGAGCGGGGGTGCTCACGAAGTGGCCTTCCCCAATCGTACCCAAGTTCCTGAGCCGAGGCAACTTTGGTGATGACAAACACGTGGCCTTAGGCAACGAGTCAAGGTTTCCTAAATTCCCCCAAAATAAATATTTAGGTGGCGAATCTGTATCTGGCAAAGCAGTTCATGTTTAGCTCTTCTTTCAAAAAAAATCTATTTTCAAAAACGATTTGCCAGATTTGGACTCTTTGAAGATTCATCAGTCTTGCATTACACTCTGCGAGATTAGATACAGGATCGTGACATTTGAGTCCTGAACTGTAGTGAGCCGAATGAACAAAATGGGGGATTCCCTCCCAGGACATTCGGGGACATCTATACATGCGTAACAACGCAGGTTTAAACAATAAAACCTGCGTAACAGTGCAGGTTAAGAAATAAAACATGCGTAACAGCGCAATATAAGAAATAAAACATTCGTAACAGCGCAGGTTAAAGAGATCAAACATGTGTAACAGTGCAAGTTAAAGAGATCAACATGTGTAACAGCGCAAGTTAAAGAAAAGAAGTGCGTAATAGTGCACATAACCTGCGTAACTGCGCAAGTTAGAGAAAAGAAGTGCATAACAGCGCACATAACCTGCGTAACAACGCAAGTTAAAAAAATATGTGCGTAACAGCGCACATAACCTGCGTAACAACGCAAGTTAAGATAATAGGTGTGTAACAGCGCACAATAACCTGTGTAATAGTGCAAGTTATGAAAATAAGTGCGTAATAGCGCACATAACCTGCGTAATAGCGCAAGTTAAAAAAATAGGTGCATAACAGCGCAAGTTAAGAAAATAGAAGTGCGTAACAGCGTACATAACCTGCGTAACAGCGCACATAACCTGCGTAACAGCGCAAGTTAGAGAAAAGAAGTGCGTAACAGCGCACATAACCTGCGTAACAGCGCAAGTTATGAAAATAAGTGCGTAACAGCGCAAAATAACCTGCGTAACAGAGCAAGTTAGAGAAAAGAAATGCGTAACAGTGCACAATAACCTACGTAATAGCGCAAGTTATGAAAATAAGTGCGTAACAGCGCACAATAACCTGCATAACAGCACAAGTTATGATAAAGCGGTAATGCGAGATGCAAAACAATGCAAGTTTAGATGAGATGCAAAACAATGCAGGTTTAATGAGATGCAAAACAATACAGGTTTAGATGAGATGCAAAACAATGTAGGTTTAGATGAAATGCAAAACAATGCAAGTTTAGTGAGATGCAAAACAATGCAGGTTTAGATGAAATGCAAAACAACGCAGGTTTAACTAGATGCAAAACAAATGCAAATACAACTAAATGCGAGGCAATGCAAATATAACTAGATGCAAGCACTACAAGAAAATCAAGCTATAGTAGCGTTTTTTTATAGCAGCGCCTCAAAAAATGCAGCTATAAAGTGGTTATGGTGACGGTCTTTAACTGCAATTAAAACTTAAGTTTTTAGTCGCATTTATTTTCTAAACTGCTACTATACATATTTTTTTAGTTACGTTTACAACTAAACCGCTACAAATAAGGTGCCAAAAAAATTCTAATTTAGTGCTCAGAATTTCAGTCCCAAAAAAAGGGTTTCAACTCCAAGTCGATCTAGCTATAGTTCTTGTGCCCTAGTCTATCTATACTTTCATGAAGTAGCACCAAGAAGTCACAGAGGCTTCCTGATTTCACAAGCTACAGCCCACCGGTGTATTGACCAGTGTATCAACGGTTGATCCTCCATCGGTGTATCGACCGATGCATCAATGGTTCCCGATTTCAGGTCAGTTTGCTCTCTCTCTCTCTCTCTCTCTCTCTCTCTCTCTCCAAACACTCTCATAATGTACCGACATACCAACCAAATCCATAAATGAATAATCTATATATTTTATCCTCTATCAGTGTTTCTCATGTATGCTTCAAAATAAACCCAACCCAGAATTCATACAACTCCCAATCTTCTAGGGACCATAAAAACCCTAAATTTTTGCTATGATTTCATGTTAAAATCTTGGGTTTTCTTTGGTTTTTGTGTTCCTTTTACCATAACCAATGGCTTCTAAACTAGTTCCAAAAATTTTAATCATCTTCACGTTGACCTGTACACTAACAAGCACATATTCTCTTCCTTTTTGTCATCTTTCATGGTAATTTTTTCATCATTCTATATGATCTCCTTGATTATTCATGCACACAATATGCTCTGTTTACTTTAATTAACAATTCATTATTGAGAATTGAAATGTGAAGATCACAGTGTGATGATTAAGTTTTATTGTTACTAAGTTGGTGTTGGACTGTTACAATTAGGTTGGTTTAGATGTGGGTTTGTTGGATTTTGTATATTAGTTGTTAAAACTTCCTTTTTAGGGTCATTAGCATTAATACAAACACAGAATTGCTTTCAAGCCACTATTATGATTTATATGGTTGTGTTTCGTGTTTTGTGTGGTTATTTCTGTTACTATAATTAACAATTTAGTATTGGGAATTGGAATGTGAAGATCATGGTGTGATGATTAAGTGTTATTGTTACTAAGTTGCTATTGGAATGTTACAATTTGGCTGGTTTAAATGTGGGTTTTTGAATTTTTTTATTTTAGTTGTTGATGCTGCTGCACACATTCATGTGTCCTGTATGTGTTTGATAAAATGCCGCAACAAGCTTTTTCTTTATTGCTATATTTCATTTTGTTTTGGTTTATTTATTTATTTATTTTTGAGAAAATTGATGTCCATTATTTTAATGCTTGTACACTTGTATAGTTTTCTTGGCCTAATAATGTGATTAGAGAAAATTCAACACTGAATTATGCCCCTTTTTTTTGTTGAATCCAAATACACAACTAACGAAGAACTTTGAAACATTCCACCATTTTTACTAGTTTAGCAACCATCATACAAACCCAAAATGACTTTACTTTCATTGGTTAGATGCACAATAAAGTGGTTCTAGGTAGCCAGATAACATAGTTAAGGTCACACTTGTCTTAGGGAAGATCCAGCAAAAATGACTTTAATTTCATTGGTTACATGTGAAAAAGTCCAGCTTAACCTCCAATTGGATTTCATTCTAAGCCTTTTGTTTTCCATAGAGAGAGGTGAGTTTTAGACCTTTTTTCCTCCCATTATATACAGCTTCTAGAAACAAAATTGCATGCTTTGTGAATTCTCACTCTATTCTGTGGCTGAGTTTTTAAACTAGGAAGTACTAAAAAAATGTATTGATTTATTTGATCATTACTTCTCATGTCCTAGTTGCAACCAAAAAACAGGCTGCAGCCCCAAAACCCAACAGCAGCCACCAAAAAACAGGAAAATAAAACAAAACTGCCACCATCATAGCTCAATTGGAGATCAGGTTGCAGCCCCAAAATCCAGAATAGAACACACTCAGAGCTCCACATTTCCACCTAAACACCTTCTGATCTGGCTAAGGAGAAGAAGATGAAGGGAAGAAATAAAGAGGTGGTGACTAGGGAGTACACCATCAACCTCCACAAGCACTCACACAGCTGGTACTAACCTATCTATCTATATATGCATTATAGCTTATTGATTATATCAATTAATATATGAAGTTTGGTTCTTGGTAGTGTTGAATCAATTGTTAATGTGAAATTACAACATTATCAACTTGAGTTTATGTGAAATTATTAATGCTGTCTCATAGGGAACACTGCCATTTTGGAATTTGGATTTTTTTGACTTTGCAAAGATCAAATGGAACCCTTGTTGGTTTAGTTTACCCAAAAGTTTCCTCTCACACAAAGATATATACATATATATATATATATATATGTAGAGAGAGAGAGAGAGAGAGAGAGAGAGAGAGAGGCATGAATTTGATTGCTCCACATTGTAATCTCTGATATATCCTAGTTTGTGTCAGATTTGTGCATATGTGCATAACAAGGTCACATGCTAGCCTAGTTTTTCAACCTTTATATTATACTCTATGTTACACCTTTTCCCCTTTTTTGTTTTTTATGCATTTATTATTCTTTTACACTTTGTTGCTTTGTAACACAGAGACTTTGAATTTGAAAAGTGCAAATGAATATAAATACTTGAGGCAAAGCAATTGCTATTCAATTTTTGGGGTTAATGATGCTTAACAGTTTCGCATTGTAATGGTATTTTCTTCTTGTCCTTGTTCTTATTATTATGAGCACAGTTATAACCATCAGTGAACTGTTGAATTTGAATGAACAATCCTATTTATTGCAGTTTGGACATACAAATCCATACTAGCCCTCCTTGAGCCTGTTGCTCTTGAGTATGACCCCATGCACCTCAGTTCAAGGGTTCAAATGCTATTGATGGATTGCTAAAATTGGACATGGCAATCCTTGTTGCAGTGAAGAGGTTTTGAAACCCCTTTAAAAAAAATTACATTGCTGATGGTACTTCATAAATGCCATCAGCTGTTCTTATAATCAAATCAAAAATTTAGAAAACAAGCTCATAGGATTTTGGAAGAGGGAGAAGAACTATTAGTAGATTAGATTGATTGTTGATATTTGCTGATATCTACTTGTTTCTCTCACTTCAATCCATTGTCTTGATGATAGCATGAGTGGATTAATAAGTTCTTCCCATACTTTTCTTTGTCTTTAAGCAATAAGTTTTATACATAGGTGGATTAATAAATTCTTCCCATTCTGAACCAACATAAATTTGGTGAATTTTATATGGTAAATCAATAAATGGTGGGTTAAAGATCAGTTTTCTAGGAGAATGGCTTTAAGCCAAACCTTGATTGTACTATTGCAGGTTAAAGATCTGGGCATTGATATTGTTTGAATTTTAGGCATATTTTCTAAAAATGATAAATGAAAGCTCAATTTTCCATCTTTCCGCTATCTATGCTCCCTTGAATCTCAGGAATCTCTTGACAACGTGGTAGTTGAACTCTACAAGGTATGCATATTTCTTCAAATCTGACCTTCTCTATCACCATAGATATAGCTATTGATCTGATGTGAATTTTGTTGGTAACAATTAGGAGAATTTGGAAATGCAACTTTTGTGTATGGATGACTGGTGTGATTTTCATAGCATTTGGAAAGAATGCCTTTTTTGATTTTCGTGGCATTTGGAATAAGTTGTGTTTGGATTTAATGGATAGGAAATTAAATGATTTGGCACTATTTATTCATGGAACTAGTTCAAATTTAGATTTCATAGTTTACAAATGGATTTCAAGCCTTTGTTGAGAACTTTGTTGTGATGAATTTAAAATAACATTTTAGTAGTTTCTTGAATCTTCATGGTAAGGGGTTTTAGTTCTACAATGATCCTAATAAAAAAACTTTTTTTTCCCCTCAGTTTTCTCTTTCCCATTTAGCCTAATAGTTATAGTTTGACATCTTTAATACTCTCTTTAATTACTTGGTGACCAAGACAAATCTTTGAGTATACATTTTCATTTTATTACAGAGATCTGGTGGAATTGAAGAACAGATTGAAATGCCTCAACATTAAAGTGAAGACTATTTTTGGAAGAACAGGTTATTGGGGAACTTGGCCTGGGCATACTTATAGCAAAATAATGTTTTGGATTTCAATGACTTCAATCCTTCCACTCTTGATAATGTTCGTGAGTTCCTTGGACAAAAAGTCTCTTTGCAGCTCATTAGTTTAGTCAATGCGGACCCTACTGGTGAGTTCTCATTCTGATCAATTATTTTACGTGCACATAATCCGATCACATAATCAAACACAACTTCTTTCATATAGAGGTGGGACTCACACATTTAATGGTTATATCTCATATGAAAAAGTTGTGTCAAATTCTGTGATAAAATTGTGTGGACTTAGAATTATTCTATAAATTTCAAAAAATGTTCAATTTTAAAAAGTTGTGTCCAATTTTGTGATAAATTGTGTGGCCACAACAGCATTGAATATTTTTTTGGGGGTAAGTAGAATTGTTGATGCTGGTATGATGCTCTCAACGATGGGTCAATGACCAAACCTTCCTGTCAAAAAAGGAACTATTTAATCACCACTATTATTTTGGCGCTAGAAAGAAACCATTATTGTGTTTGGCCATTTCCTTTTGTTTTATAGATCATCTGTTACCTATAAAATAAAAATAAAAATATTTATAAGGAAAAATAATAAATAAAGTGATCACATTAACTGTTATCTTGATTACCATTAAACCTATATGAACATAACAATAGGAAAAATTTAAATTTAATAAATCAATGAATCAAACATAACTCATTAAATGCATGAATCCCATCTATTTGACAGAATTTTTGTAATTAAATAATAAATGGTGATGATAGAATGGAGCAAACCTTATTTAACCATTATTCTATAATAAAATTTTCACCTATTCTGAAATAAATAACAAAATAAATTGAAACATGTTAATATATTGGTGAGTGTTTTTGTTTTATTCATTTCTTATTTATTAATACGTTCTTATGAAATTTTTATTATTATTTTTTTTTTGGCTTGTTTATTTTTAACCTAAAAGTGACTACTTAACACTATATTTTTTATGCACAATTTTAAAGTATAGGTTTGCTGTAAGTTCTCCCTCTTTTACACAGCTTCTTCTTCTTCTTTTTCCCCTCCATTTCTGTTCCTTCTTTCTTTTTCAAGATTGCTTTAATTAGCCATGTTGTTTTGATGTGATTGTGTTATTTTTCAATGTGTTATGGTCTCCAGACAAATGTGGCCTCCAGACAGATGCCAAGTTCATTAACCATTTTTATTATTTCTGTAATCAGGATGATTCATATCTAGAAAGTTACATTAGCACTATTGGAGTTGACTTCGTAAGCAATCTTTTTTATTTCCCTTGGTTTGGGTTGTTGATTTCCTTAACATAGATTGTAAAGTTGTAAATTATTCTTATGTTCTCTTCTGGAGAAAATCCGCACAGTTGAGCAAGATGGAAAACCATTAAACTCTAGATTGTAAGTTTTAAGTGCGTTAGTAGTTTGTTCTATCTATGAAAGCTGTAAATTTCAATTTCAGCTTTGATTTAGTGTTTGATTGGGAATTTGTGTAAATAAGGAATGCCATATAAACATTTCTTTGCCATAGGATGGAAATTTTGCATAAAAGTATGCTTAAATTCTGTAAAAATTTGAAGGATAGCTTTATTTGAAATGAAATCCGGAGAATTCTCACTCTTGAGATTATATGTTAATTATATTACAATTTTGTTCTTAGTCAAAATTAATTGTGATGTTTTCTTCAACATGGTGTCCTGTGTTTTTCTATAAACTGTTTTCTTGCTAACAACTCTCATCTTTCTTCTTTTCTCTGGACATGCAGTGGGATACTGATGGGCAAGAACATTTTAAGACAATCAATAGCAGTTACTATCGCGGTGCACATGACATTATTGTAAGCATTGAATTGTCTTCTTGTTGAGTTTGCTTTCTAATGTATGGATTTAGTCTTATTCTGGTGGTTTTGTTGTCAGGTTGTTTACAATGTGACCGATCAAGAGAGTTTTAACAATGTCAAGCAATGGTTAAGTGAAATTGACCAGTATGCAAGTGAGAATGTAAACAAGCTTCTAGTTAGAAACAAGCGTGACCTTACTGCACCGAAGGTGGTGTCTTATGAGACTGGAAAGGTAATATAGTTCGTATCTTGTTTTTGTGTTCATTGATAGCAGATCTCTATTACTCATACAAGGACTCTGGATTTTAATGAGACTTTGTTTTTTATTTTGTGCAGGCATTTGCAGATGAAATTGGGATTCTTTTCTTAATCAAACAATAGACGTCATTTCTCGATTTGAACATTTTTTATGGAGGTCTTTATAAAATGGCGTCATGAGTAATACATTTGAGTACTATTATCATGTGACAAGTTTATTTGTACCTTTTAGATTATGGTGTGGGATATTAGTTTGCTAGAAATATTGGATCTATTTTGTATTATAGGCTTATGTAATGAACCCTTTAATTAAGGTGTTTTAGATATTTTGGGATTATGAAAATGCAGACTCTTTTACTTTTTACTATTATTGAGTATTAAGCCATTAGAATAAAATAGTGTTTTTATCGATATATAAGTGACAAATAACCATTAATGGTTAGCAAATCATTAAAAATTTCAAGTTATATATTATTGCTAATTGAATAATAAAAATAGCCTATAACCGCGGTTAATAACCGTTGCTGTAAATAAAATTCAAAAAGAATTCTATGGTTATAGCAATAGTGTAAAACTGATGGAATAGAGTCAAGATATAGCAGCGGTTCACAAAATGTCACAAAATGAAGGATATAGCAGCAATTGACCCGTCGTTATAAAGTTAGAAAGTAATGGGTAAATTTAAGATATAGCGACATTTGCAACTGTTACTACATCGACCATCGCAATAAAAATAACTATACCAACGCTTCAAGAAAATGTCACTATAAGGATATGCCGACGAGCCTACTGCGGTGGTTTGGCCGTCGCTACTTCAACTGCGGGTAAAGATCTTCTAGTTTTTAGCGACACTTTTTTCTGCTTTTAGCGACAGTTTTGGCCGCTGCTAAATCTTATTTTTTTGTAGTGAAGGCAAATATAACTAGATGCAAGAAAATGCAAATGTGAACTAGATGCATGACAAATGCAAATACAACTAAATGCGAGGCAATGCAAATATAACTAGTTGCAAGGCAAATATAACTAGATGCAAGACAATGCAAATGTGAACTAGATGCAAGACAATGCAAATATACCTAGAATGGATGTTTGATATGACAAGCGAATGTTAGGTGATAACAGTCAAAAGAATGCCTAATAAAGACGTCTTGGAAGGGGACTTTCGGTTCACTTCCTGGAAGGTTTGGGATGCGTCAAAAGGATACATCTCGTGTGCGTTGATGGGCGACGACCATCGTCCATTGAGGATATGATTTCCGGGTTTCTACGGAGGCGTTCTGAATCAAGTTTTGAGCATTCCTTGGGATTGCTGGAACCCAGGGACAAATACCAAGATAAAATAGGCAGAGGAAGCTGGTGGAGGACCACTGGCCATCGATGAAGGGACGCCGGCCATCGATGTGCCCATGCCAGCCATCGGTGGCAGATTTGGGTAAAACGGTCTTTTGGGCCGTGGGTCTTTAAATAGGCTCAAATCTAACCCATTTCCTCACAAACCCTTGCATAGAAGTCATTTTCCTTGCCCTCTAGGTGTGCCTTCTCTCTAGATTTGCGTGTTCTATGCATTTCCCAACACCCTAAACAATCTTGAATCGTTAAAACCTCTCAGTTTTCTTTGATTTGAACCTATCAGAAATTGAATCTAAGGTGCCTATCATCGTTTCCCCCATTCAAGGATCATTTCTCCCGGATTTCTTTCGAGGTTAGTTCACTTTTCACGAGCTTTCAACTTTTCTTGAATTTTCTCTCTCTTAGGCTTTAGTTTGTTCAAAACTCCACCATTTTGCTCATTTTTGCTCATTTTTGCATCTATCTCAGATGGCCGACGATGTTCCGCACGATGAGGGCTTCCCCGCACTCCCTCTAGTGGAGTTGGCGGCGGATTTTGCAGCTGAGCCAGAGGTCGAGCCTTAGCCTTTACCATTGAGCACACATCCCTTTGACCTCGCGAGGTATCATCCGGAGACTCATATCATACCGGTGGCAGGAAGCATTCACACCTTTACTGATTTTGATGAGGGTGCACTAGACGACCTCTTACTGAGGGAGCCGATGTCCCATTTGTCAGCCATTGCTGTGGAGGTACCAACTCTCTCTTTCTGCAGTATTACTTTCAACTATTTGCATTTCTTGCACTATTCTGATATGATCGCATTACATGCTTTGATCTGACTATATTTCATACATTATTGCCCTGTATGTACTATGTACGACCGCACCTCATGCGTCACTGCCCTAAATTTCAACTGCATCTTCGATACACCACTGATTTGAATTCAACTGTATTTTCAATACATCACTGATCTGATCTGAACTGCATTTTCAATACATCACTGATCTGTCTTGAACTGTATTTTCAATACATCGTTGATCTGACGTGAACTGCATTTACTGTTGCAGGATGGATCCTGTTCCTTCAGGGGTTATGGTGCTACGACCGCCCGGGATTGGTACGATGTGCTTCCCTCGAGGGTCCGCCGGATCATTGACGGGACTGGCTTTGGCGTATTTTACTGCAGCTTGACGCGGGTTATAGCGAGTCGCCCTCTCCTAGGGGCTCTTGTGGAGAGGTGGTGGGACACCACCAACTCATTCCACTTCTCCACTACAGGAGAGATGACCATGACTCCTCTTTACTTCGCCATGATCACCAGCCTGGGCGTAGGAGGTGATCCGATTCCCCTTGATCTTGACATGGGGGAGTGGGTGGCTGTATGGGACACATTGCTTGGAGCACGTCCTCCGATACTTCGAGCAGGCATGGTTAGATACTCTTGGTTCGAGGAGCATTACAGGAGGAGGGATCCTAACACTGATGAGGAGGCAGAGCAGTACGCCAGGGGCTTCCTCTTGTTCCTTTTTGGTACCACCTTGTTTTCGAACAGGTGGAATACCGTGGGTTTGTACTTCTTACGCACTCTGGTGGTACTCCAGCGAATCCGTTTCTACGATTGGGGCGCGACCGGCCTCACCACTCTTTATGGATACATGAGCTCCACTTCTCGGATGTGTGGGAGGTTGATTGGCGGCTACTGGCGAGCTTGGGAGGTACACAACCTGGTTTCCCCTTTTCATTGCTTTACTCAGCATTTGTACGTTTGCTTTGTTCGACACTTGTACTTTCTGTATTTTCTGTATTTGCTCTTGCACTGTATGCTTTCTGCTTTGCATTTTCTGTACACCATACATGCTGCACACTACATACCATACACTACACACACAGGATCTAATGTTTGCTCCAGGCCTGCATCTGTTATGCATTGTACTGCGTTCTGCTTTCTGCATGTTCAATAATTTGTTCATACACTATACTGATCACGCCTTTCTCACAGCTATGGGTGTATGCATACTTCCTGACACTTGCTCCAGTGCCTGTGGAGGAGACCCCAGCGATAGTCCCATTTTCTGATGTATACGACGGCTAGCTCCGTCGTAGGACCCGAGAGAGCTTCGTGTTCTTCCAGCAGTTCTTCGACACGGTCACAGCGCGTGAGGTAAGTCTGCAATAAGATTATTTCAATTAATCCGATGCATCTTGATTAGTTATTTGACAACTGGTCATCTTGTCGATTTTCTTTTCTCAGATTACATGGTAGCCATGGGATACGATCCGTCGGGACTCGAGATCGATACCACCTTTGCCGAATTATGTCTCGATACCATATTCTTGAGGGCTCGTCTGCGTGGATCGATTTTTGAGTGAGCGCTTCGTGCGTCAGACTTTGGGAGCACCTGCTCCATTTGTGCCGATGGCACCTCCACCATCGATGAGGGAGACACACAGGTTATCCACCGACCAGGTGATTCAGTTCATGGTAGGACTGGAGACGGAGTACTTTCGCGCAGAGGGCGACTACGCGACCTTTATTCAGACGCATCTGATGCCACCTTTGACTGGTGTCCGAGGAGAAGAGTGAGCGAGGGCTCCAGCTGCGAGAGGGAGAGACGGAGCGACCAGGTCTCGTAGGAGGAGAGGTCCTGAAGGGAGACAGGGGACTACATGGCCCGTACTGCCTGCTACTATGACATGCTGAGGGTGGGCTGGAGAGATTTATCAGATTCCCTTTGCTCCTCCTCCAGCTGGTCATGAGCTTGTTGGAGTTTATGGTTTGACCCCGGTATGCGCTATACTTTTTCTTCTGTACAGTCATTCGATTTCATTTGATATCCTGCAGAATACTAATGACTTCCATATTTTTGCAGGCTCCCATTGAGTACACTCGTTAATCTTTGGAGATGACGACTTCGGTGATGGAGATGCTGCAGACGAGCATGGACCTGCTCAGCATTTACAGTATTCCGGTGAGTTCTTTCAAACTACAGTTCATGCCACTCACTTGCAGAGTTGCACACTACACTGGTCTAATATATTGTTCCCATACACCGCTCACGGTACACGTTCACTGCAAATTATTCACTGCTCACAACACATTATTCTTTGCATCTGATACATTTTAATTACTAATTCATTCTGGTGGATTGCCCTTTTTTAGATTCCCTTCTTGGCACCAGGCCCATCCAGTGCCTCAGCAGGAGTGGGGGCGGGTCCTTCAGCACCTCCCCGAGCAGGAGAGGGAGCAGAACAAGGGACTAGTTCACGAGGGCCTGCCCCAGATGATGATGAGTCGGACGAGGAGGCAGTTAGTCCGTGGTCAGACTCTTCTCAAGATGGAGATGGAGCCAGGGATGACTAGAGTTCAGAGTCGAATGCTGACGGTGGCGACATTCTAGAGTCCTCTCAGTCGAGGAAGAGGACGAGGAGGACCTCTCAGTCTTGAGGTGATTGGCGCCGATCCAAACATTTTGCTGATTCAGACGTTGCTCTTCTTTTGCTTTATTTTTCTTTTTACTAGTAGTTTTGCACATTGTATTGCATCAGGCAGATTTACTTTTTTAAAACTATGCTTTTTGTAAAAAGAATCTATGATGGAATGAAAACAACCTTTTGTTGAAAAAGTGCTACATTTGTACATTCTATGCATCGCGTCGCATCGCGTCACTTTACACAACAATGTAAATGAGATCGAACTTTTATTTTGAAAACTAAACACTCGAATTGCACCAATCAGGTAGTGAACCGACTAACAACAAAACAACTCGATAAGCAAAACAAAACCTTAACAAGTTTACAACTCGATAAGCAAATTACGACAACTCGATAAATGAAAGGAAGATGATTACAACCTGACACAGAAAAGGAAACTAATATATCCTAAATGGGACACGACAGAGTC
Source organism: Camellia lanceoleosa (assembly GCA_025200525.1). Classification (NCBI taxonomy): domain Eukaryota; kingdom Viridiplantae; phylum Streptophyta; class Magnoliopsida; order Ericales; family Theaceae; genus Camellia; species Camellia lanceoleosa. Next base: position 73,193,592 of record CM045758.1, on the reverse strand, counting down.
CAACAGGACAAAACAAAACATTAAAAGGCCTAGGTAACAGGACTTCACTGTAGCAGACAACTGGGTCTTCACCTAAAAGGTAGTGGGGATGAGGAAGAGACTGCCGGCCACAAAGGGAGGCCTGCCGGCCATCAGTGTGCCACTGCCGGCCATCAATGGCAGACTCTCCAAAACGGCGACATCTGTCCTCCACTTACTGCCTTATCTTCTATATGAGTTCCAGCTTCGGGATTCTCTTCATTTCAGCTCAATTTTGCACCAAATGGAAGCATTTCTTGCCCAAAACCTCACAAATTGGATTGCCAACTTAGATAGCTCAGAAAAGCTTAATTTCCAAGGTTTTGGCATAAGTGCACTTTTCACGTTAAGTCGCACCCCGCTGCGTTTTCCGTTTCTTCATGTCGCAGCAAGATTTTGGAATCCGGTGACACACGTCTTTAGCTTTGGCGGGCAAGAGATGTGTCCCACTTTTGAAGACTTTCAAGCTTTGATGGAATCCGAGCGCGATGAAGAAGTCTTGCTACAATTCTGCTTCGGCCACATCCAAGCATTGGGGCGGATGTATGGGCTCACTTTGCATGATGCTCGATCATTGATTCATGATAGAGAGTTAGACATTCCGAGCTTGGTTTATCAGTTTTCAGATGCCAGTGACCGCGGCGACCATGATTGGCAGGGTTATCGGCAACATGTGCTTTGCTTGTGCATGCTGTCTTATTTCTTGCTTGCCCTAAGCTCTAAAGGGTTTAGCACTCGTTTGATTGAGGTTGCTGAGGGCTTGAGGGAGGGAAAAAGCTGTATCGCCATGACGCTAGCTGAAACGTTGATGGGATTAGATGCTTTTCATCGCCGAGAGATGGCTAGGTTTGCGGGGAGTCCACTACTATTGTAGGTAATGTTTCCCACCCCATCTCACATATATATTACTCACATCACTCGGCTCTCAGGCTCGGTTTTTCTCTCAAAACCCTTTTCTTACTTTTCTCTCAACTTACACCTCTCTATTCTTTAATCTCTCATTTTTATCCCTCCCCAGATATGGCTGATGGATAAATTGAAGGTTGTGGACTCCTACCCCACATATTCAGCTCGCGGCTATTTCTTCCGACGACGTCTAGTCGATGCCCCTAATGAGGGATGGTAGTACGACTGGATGTGTAGTTTGCAGCTCTTGGTATTGCTTGGCGCTGTCCCTGGCTCAATCTACCGACAATGAGCTACAGCATGGGCTGCCAGCTCGGGATCCAATTGGTTGGCTTGACACATTGCGTATTCTATTTTTCATTATGATTCTGACGTTAGTTTGGACATGATCAGACTTGCCCGGAGGAGGGGATGGAGTACCTTGCTACGTTTCCGATCCGAGGCACGCAGCTAGCTCGGTATGCAACAGCCTGGAGGACAAGAGTGCCTTTGGTTCCTGCTCCCGCTTTCAGCTACACCCTTTCTGATGAGTGTCTAGATTGGCTCAATGAAAAGGCACAGGTAGGGCCCTCTTTGACGTCAGAGGCTTCCACAAGCTCTAGGAGGGGACGCAGGAACACCTGACTATGCCCCAGATTTATTTTGCTTCATCAGTACTTTCAAGTTTTCTTTATGAATGTAATAAAAGCAACTTCAATTTGTATCAAGAGTAGGAGAACTCTGTATTAAAATCAATGAAATTGAAGGTTGTGGGTACTGAAATTTTTCCGTTTGGTCCAAAAATGGTCTAAGTTGTAAAAAGATTAATTTGAACAAAAATCAACTTTTATTAAAACTTTTCAAAACCATTTTCGATATGGATTAGAACTGGACACGCCTGAGATCTGTCTCTGAGATGTACAACTCCGAATCCTAGCAACTGGAAAGTTGCCCCTAGTCTAAATGGCACTGCACGGCAATGGAAAGTTGCCCCTTGTTTGTATAGCGCCGCAGCATACTGTAATCAGTTCTCATAATGAAGGTTACAACCGAACTCTCGGATATAGCGAAAACAAAGATGACCAGAACGATCACATGGACAAAATTGATCGGGGAAGTGTTTATGGCTGGACTCCAAGATGAAGTTGCCTATGTATCCCCAAGATGGGAATCAAGCCTGACATAGTTCGGCTTGGGTTCACTCGAGTATTAACTCTCTCCTTTTGCGCTCTAACTTTTGCCAAGGCCACCCTTTGCTGGTTTTCAACCTTTGCGAGCTTAGTTTTTGTAATTTCAAATTTTTCATGCTCTAACTTTTGCCTATGTCGCCCTTTCGGGTTTTCGGCCTAGCGAGCCACTCAGGGGTAATATTTCTTCAACTTGTCCGTGTTGATCGGTTGGGAGAACCCTAGGCCATCTAGGTCCATCAGAACGATAGCTCCGCCTGACCAAATAGACTTGATGATGTAAGGGCCAGTCAAATTGGGTCTGAACTTGCCCCTAGGGTCGTGAATGGGAGCTCGGTTGTCTTTGAGCACTAAATCCCCTTCTTTCAAATTCCTGGACTTAACCTTCTTGTTGAAAGCCCTGGCGATTCTTCATTGATAAGGCTGAACATGGTATAGTGCTTTTAGCCTTCTCTCATCAAACAGCATGAGTTCTTCAAATCTGCTTTGCTGCCAATCTGCCTCAGCTATTTAACACTCAGCTAATACTCGCAATGACGGAACCTCAACTTAAATAGGCAAAACGGCTTCCATTCCATAGACCAATGAATACAGAGTCGCCCCAGTAGAAGTTTGTATGGAAGTCTGGTAGCCCCACAGAGCAAATGGTAACTTATCTGGCCAGTCTTGGTAGGTTTCCACCATTTTCTGCAGAATATGCTTGATGTTCTTGTTGGCGGCCTCAACTACTCCGTTGGTCTGTGGCCGATATGTAGATGACTTGTGAAAAGCCACGTTGTACTTGTCCAACAAGTCGATCACCTCCTTCTTGAAGTGGGAACCATTATCTTAAATGATCTCGTTCGGGGCCCCATAGTGACAGATAATGTTGTTCCTGATGAACTTGGCGACATGTGATGCCTTCAGTACTGCATAAGATTGGGCATCAACCCACTTTGTAAAATAGTCTGTTGCTACCAAAATGAACTCATGCCCATTGGACCCTTTTGGAGTGATAGCTCCAATCACATCAATCCCCCAAACTAAAAATGGCCATGGAGAAGTCATGTTGTACAGCTTCGACGGCGGAACGTTCATGCGATTTGCATGGATTTGACATTTGTGGCATCGCCGGACAAAACCAATACAATCCTCCTCCATGGTGGACCAGTAGTAACCTTGTCTAAGGATTTTCCAGGCTAGCATCACCCCATTCATGTGCACTCCGCACTCTCTTCCATGGATGGCCTCCATCAGGCGCTTCGATTCTTCAGCATCAACACACAGCTTATGCATTGCCAGATGACCTCTCTTGAACAGTTTACCCCTGTAGATGATGAACTGAGCAGCCATTCTTAGTATTGCCCTCTTATCTTTGGCGTTTGCCCCTGGTGGATACGTCTCTTTCTCTAAGAAGTTCCAAATGTCGTAATACTAGGGTTTCTCATCTTGAACCTCTTCTATGACAGCAATCAGCTCGTAGGCCGGTACAAATTTCTAGTCAATGATGATCAGACGCATCTAGACTCCAAAAGGGATGTCTATCATAGATGATAGAGTTGCTAGTAAATCTGCAAACCTGTTGTTCTCTCATAACTGATGAGCGAAGTTCAGCTTCTCAAACCAAGGAATCAACAAGTCCAAGGTCTGGTGGTAGATTCTCATCTTTTCTTCTTTGACTTTCTAATCTCTTTTAGCCTGAGATACAACAAGGTTCGAGTCCCCGATGACATCCAATCGTTTTGCCCCTAGTTCTAGGGCAGCTTCTCATCCAGCAATGCATGCATCATATTCTGCTTTGTTATTAGACACTTTGAACCAGAGTTTGAATGCTAGAGGGATATGGGAATTATCGGGTGCTATTACGCATGTTCCATCCACGTTGTCTCGTGCCTACAGGATTGCATTGTTTTGCACCCCTTCACTTGCGTTATCACGCACTTTTCTCTTGCATTGTTCTGCATGTTTCTAACAATATTGTACCTGTTGAGTTTCTCTCTTTTACAGGCACGATATTGTATGTACAGTTCATTTGAAGCTAATGCGACTAGACGAACCGGACGGTATTGTATTCACTCCGCGTTAGACGTGGTGAGAATTGCATAATTTTCTTACATCCTTTTTGTTGAAACATGTAGGACTGTTATTTCTCATTCAATTGCTTAAAATGTTGCATTTATTTTGTATAACTGCTTCATTACAGTTTTCTCTTTGCATAATTGTAAGTTATGCTCTTACATCTTGCATATCATTTGCATTATACCCCAGCCTACGGGTGCATCTCTGCATGCTTATATTGAGTGTTTTCCTGAGTCTTTGGCCTTGTTAAAAATGCGTCATCTCTGGGCTTTGACACTCACTCCCGTCACTTTGTGACTTTCAAGTTCTGTCAAAGAGGGGCAACTATAGACACCCCTTTTTTGACCGTCCTCAAGACTTGGTTGTGCTTGTAGGTACGTCCGGACACGAGTTCGATTGCTCGTCGGGCATTCGACTTTCGCAGTGGAACGTCACAGGTTCGAGCTTTCCAGACCCTGTATCCTTTCTGCCCCTTTTTTTGGACCTTGACTTGGTCCTTTTTGCACCTTTCTCCGGTGCCATGGTCTCGCCATCGGCCACGATGAAACTGCCGGCCATCGCTTGAGCCATCACGACGGCCCGGCATCCCCCCTGTCTCAGCTAGTTTTACTCCAGATATTTTGAGCTAGCTAGTTTCCTGTTATCTGCCCTCCATACACGTATATGGAGGGATGAAGCTCTTACAAAGCTTCTTGAAAAAGCTTTGCATTGCTCTTCTCGTATATAAGGAGAGAGCCTCTCTCCTTAGCAGAGGTTCAGCTCTTTAGAGAAGAAATATCTCTCTCTCTATATATATATATTTTGTTGTATATTTGTGTCTTGAAGTCCATTTTCCTTGCACTTTTACACTACAACACATAGAGATACACCACTAACATTGGACTGAGGTTCCTGGTAAGGTTACTTCAGGTTTGAAAGTGAGTTTTTACCCCCTGAGGTTGCTGGTCTCGAAGTGGTTCTTCAAGGGTAACTTTCTTCCCCTTTTTAGCACTTTCTTGTACCTCATTTTGGCCATCCTTGAATTTTGATTTAGGCCTTGCTTTCAACTTAAAAAAGTCTTGTTTTTAAGTGCTTTTGGTGGTTGTTTAATGTCTTTTGGCTGTTGAGGGTCTTCAACCCTCTTGCTGGCTTTGTTTAGCCTTGTTTTGAGCCATGCCTTAGGGCCTCCGAGGTAGCCTTGGTTTTGCCTTCTAACCATTGAAATCCAGTGGATTTTCAATGGTAGGAATGAGGTTTTGAGGCCTCAAATCAGAGGGGGTTGCCCCCTCTTTTTGTGTTCTTGTTTGCTTGCATTTTTGGCCTTCCAAAGGAGCTTGCCTCTACGTATTTTTGAGGCTTGGTTCAGGCCATTTTTTTTGTGACTTTTAGGACCTGCCTTAAGTCTGTCCATGGCTGGTTTGGTCATATTTTGCATGCATCTTACATGTGTAGTGTAATCCCATTCATAGCCTTACAAAGTAGCATGTTTTTCTTGCATGTATTGGCTCCATTTCAGTAGGTTTTTGATGATGTTTTGCCATGCCTTAGATCTGTTTTGGGTTGGTTTTTTCACTCCATGCATGCATCTTACACTTGTAGTTTAAGTCCCTTAAACTAGCTTCACATGCTTCATGCTTTGACATGTCATTCTAGCTTATGTTGAGCCCATTTCAGCATGTTTTTGGTGATGTTTTGCCATGCCATGACTCTTTATAAAGTGGGTTTGGTCATCCTTTGCATGCTCCATATACTTGTAGAACAAATCTTGCTTACTAGCTCCATGTGCATGATGTTTTGACTCATCATCCTAGCATGTTTTGGCTTTGCTCCAGCATGATTTTGTCCTTATTTTAGGCTGTCCTAGGACTGTTTTGGGCTTCCATGGCCATATAACTCATGCTTTGTATAGCTATAGTGTAAATGATTAGGCTAGTCTTGGGTTTTAAGGCCCCTACCATGCCATACATGTGATGTTTGCATGCTTTGCCATCATTCTAAGTGTTATTTCAGTCCATGAAATGTGGCCATACACTTGCATTTGTCATGCTTTTAATGCCTTGGAGCCTTGGCTCTTTATGCCTCAAGAATAAACTTTTGCGTATGCCATTAAGCCTAAGCCCTTGGCTCATCATTTCAGTGCATTTTTGGTCTTGCCATACCATGATGTAACTCTGTTTTATGCTGTCCAAGTCATGCCATGTTTGGTTTCAATAGGTGTAGTGCATTGCCTCTTTTATAGCCTTGCATGCTCCTTGTTTTTGGCCTTGTGTTCTAGCTTGTGTTGGCTAGCTTCGAGCTTGTTTTTGGTCTTGTTTGGACCTGCCTTGGGACTGTTTTAGGTCCCCTTGGCCCTTTGGGGCTTTCTTTGTATGGCCATGGCTTAAGTCCATTTACTTATTTTGAGCTTTGAGCATCCTAACATGCCATACTTGCATTGTTTAGTTGATTTGGCATCAATTTACATGAGATTTTAGAGCTTAGGGTGCTGTCACATATTCATGCTTGTTACTCTTTAAGGGTCCCTAAGAGTTGCATCATTGTGTCTTAATCCTTGAGCCCATTGGCATGCATGCTTGTCTAGCATTTTGTACCATCAATTCAGCACCTTTTGGCCACTGATTTGTGCATAGTTGAGGTCTGCCCATCTTGGTTTAAGTCCATCCCTTGCATGTTATTGCATGCTTGTCTTGCATATTGTAGTATGCTTGCTCCATTTTTGCATGTTGTCACATGCTAGTTCCATTACATGTTGTTGCATGTTTATTACATTGCATTTTTCATACTTAAGTCATATTCCATGATTGTATGTTCGAGTTAGCATTGTGTATGCCATGCTTGTATTGCATTGTTGTTTGGATTAAGTGTTAATCCGAGCACGAGAAATGAGGGGCATTTCATACTTTAAGTGATGAAATGTGTCTCAATTCTCGATCGCCGACGCTCTTGATGATCCATGATAGAGTTTTAGGCTTTATGTGTTTATTTGTGCATTCATTTCACATTGATTTGCACAAGTTGGATCTTTGGCCATCATGCATCGGGATGCGTGATTGATGGTCGTGGATCCGACTATGTCTCTCCCTTGATGTTTTGAGGTGATATGGGGTGGCATAGTGCATACATATCCTTGGGAGACCCTCCATTTTCTCTATTTTGTGTTCTGCTGCAGCTTGGTGTCCCAGCACATCAGTGGCCGGCAGTGCCTTGCAGATGGTCGGTAGTGCACCATCCTTGGCTAGCAGTACACCATCTTTGGCCAGCAGATGGTCGGCAGTGGCTTCCCATGGCTAGCAGGCCACTGATGCACTCCCCCAGTAGTTTTTTGGCAAGTTCCAAGAGAAAGTTCTCAAGGACACCCTGCAAACAGAGCCTCCAAGAGAGCAACCGAAAAGTGTGTCAAGGCGAGAAACCGAGCGCGAGCATGCATACCCTTTCACTTCTATGAATAGAGCTAGAGCAGCTTTATTTATTGCTTTTCATTTGTAGTTAATTAATTTGTTAATTAATTAAGTTTTGTAATAATTAGTTGTAGCTAGTTGTTCATTCAGATATGTAATAATTAATTAGCTTGTTAGTTAGTTAATTAGCCGGCATGTATTATTTATTCGGACCCTCTGTCGAGAGGGCCAACTATTGTAATAAGTGTGCATGCGTGTGTGCGTGTATGTCTTCCAACCTCCATTTCTTTCTCCCTTTTACTTACCTGCTTTCGTTGGTTAGTTTTAGGTCATGTTTCAAATTAGCATACTTATGCTTTGCATGTTTGCATCCACTCATCTGTCTAGCATACTTATGTTTGCATGTTTGCATCATTCATCTACATTGCATGCACTGGGCTCGGCACATCATACTAACCGCATTGTACTTCAATTCCAAGTTGAATACATGTATCAATTATCGCATCTCATATGCCATCTTAGAATAGCTGAGCCTATTTCTAGTTTCATTTTGCTTGTGTTGCATTAGCCATCTTAACATGAATTAGGATCATGCATTAATTACTAACTAGTTTTTTGTTTTGGCTCGAAGTACTAGGTAAGCTTTTATGCTTTAGCATACTGCATGTGTGTTATTGTTGCCATGAAAGCATGCTTACCATGAGGCTAACTGCTTAAGTGTTTAACTGCCTGAATGCCTGTGGGTGAAGGTTGGATTGCTTGAATTGGAACAATTCATTGAAATCAGCATTTTAGCCTACTTATGAGTAGCAAACTTCAAACCATTTTCCAAACAAACGGATATGCGATGCTTTGTTCCAAGTTAGGTGATCTGGTCTATACTTGTTTTGCTGTGCGCATCACATAGTAATTCTAGCTAATTAACCGGAATAAGAATACATGTGTTTTCAAAAACTAGATATCATGTTTAGTAGTGGGCGATCTTTGATCAGGCGAGCGGGGGTGCTCATAGCTGACCTTCTCCAATCGTACCCAAGTTCCCGAGCCAAGGTAACTTTGGTGATGACGGACACGTGGCCTTAGGAAATGAGTCAGGGTTTCCTAAATTTCCCCCAAAATAAAATATTTAGGTGGTGACTCTGCATCTGGCAAAGCAGTCCATGTTTGGCACTTCTTTACAAAAATCAGTTTTCTAAAACAATTTGCCGGATTTGGACTCTTTGATGATTTATCAATCTCACATGGCACATTGTGAGAGCAGATTAAGAACCGTGATAATTTGAGTCCGAACTATAGCATGAGGCCCTCCCAGGCGCGTCTACAATTACCCTCTCTCACCTACCAAAATCGATGTTGTTCATTCCAGAAGGCGTAGATCTGTGAATGATGAATACATCCAACCTTTAACCCAAGCCTGTGATGATGATGACAGTGGAAGGGGAGTCAACCTTGGAGAAAGGTACTAGTCTGTTGCTAGAGTGTTTTGAGGACTTAACTGAAGGGGTGTATGACCCAAGCTACTACATTGCGCCAACTGGTCAAACCAAGCCTGAATTGGTGCTGCCAGCCTTGGTAGACATCAATGTGGTCAGGGAAGATGGCCTGAGCCAGGGGTTTGGATGATCTTTGCAGAACTCAATGAGGATTTGTACAATTTGTAGTTTTTTTCACGAGCAAGATTAGAGGGATGTACAGATTGGGTGGTTTGACCTGAGTGGATCAACGGACAATACTGGATGGCTTAGTCATGAGCTAGACAAGGAAGAAGAAACTGAAATAAAACCAAAGGGAAAGGAAGTAGGGATTGCTGTAGTGGCTGGAAGGGACGATGAGAAAAGAAAGCTACCAGAGAACGCTGGCGTGGAAAATTCAGCTCAGGAACTGGGTGCTCTGAATATTATGGATATGGAACAGGAAGCTGCACTGAAGCAATTTGAACAAGAAAGGGTTAAAGACAGCCGAGAAGCTGTAATGGCCCAACACCCTGTGAGGGATACTTATGATGTGAAGGTGATACAAGCAGAGCCGAAAAACTGTTTGTCGGCTGCTCAGGGCGAATGGTGGGACGATGATGATCTGCATCTAGCCCACACCAATGAAGACTGAGGTGAGTGCCTTCCAAACAATACATGGCATGCTGAGGAAATAGACCATTTGACAAGAAGTGGGCGGTATTTTAAGCCGTCGCACCTGGATCAAGCAGAGGAGTCTGGAAGAGACAGAGAGGCCAAGAAACAGAAAGAGAAACAACTAGAAGAAAAGGCAGTGTTGAAACAACTTAAGAAAATCCACGCTGACATCTTCATCTAGGGTCTTCTCATGGCCTCCCGAGTACATCGACAGGCAGTGTTGTCGGCAATAGACAAGGCTAAATTGTCCATTGACACTACCCCCAAATAGCTTGTGGGATCTTCCCAAGTGGTGCCAGACCAACTCTGACCTTTTCTGACAAAGAACTGCCGTCGGAGGGCTCGGCTCATAACAAACCCTTGTACATATCTGTGGAATGCATAGAGAAATGGGTGCCAGTGGTATTGGTAAATATCGGTTTGACTATCAATGTCTGTCCTTCTCGCACCGCCTATGCAATTGGCCTTAAACCAGTAGACTTTGTTCCCGCAGCCCAAGTAATTCAGGCATATGATAATACGAGCAGATAGGTCATAGGCACGGTGCAAGTTAGAGTCCAGGTAGGCCCAACTGAGCAGGAGGTCGAGTTCAATGTTTTGGATGTGTCGGTTACCTTCAATTTGCTGTTAGGGAGGCCCTAGTTGCATCATGTGAAGGCTGTCTCCTCCACTCTCCATTAGATATTGAAGTACCCTCATGGGGAAGGAGTAGCGATTGTTTTTGGGAATTCATCTATCCATCCGTTGCCAGAGGTAATTACGTTAGTGTTGGAAATCAACCATGGTGAGGAGGATGTATTCCTCTCGGGATTCACTCTGGCTGAAGCCCAGGTAGTGCACAACATTCAAGCCGCAAACGAAGGCGTGTAAGTCAGCGCCTAGGCCATCTATTTCATGAACAAACTGCAGCATGTTCCAGGAATGGGACTTGGAAAAAGTGGCTGGAAAGGCGTTGCAGCACTGACAGATGTGCCACACAACCCACATGCCTTTGGTCTAGGCTATGTGCCCACCAAAGAGGACTGGATTAGGAAGAAAAAAGAAATGAAAGGCTGAGCCAAGGCCATGTAAGCCGGGAAATACTATAAGCTTATCCATAGGCCAATCCAGGGGACACTGAATGGCTGCTTTGTTCGGGAGGGGCAAGATTTTCCTTTTGGTGGCTTTCCCAAGCCTTGGGTGAATTCCACCAAGCAACGTGTCCCCAGGTTCGAAATCTTCTTTGATCTGTAGCTGCAGTACAATGATGATAAGGAAAGGGCTGAACCAAGCATCGAACGGAGCACGAAAGGTGACTCAGATAGTAGCGAACTTGGATTAGGGGCAGCACTGGCTAGTCTCTTGACAGATCTTGCGGCTGACCTAGAGAACTTGGGAGATAACCTTATATCTCCATGATCGGGGAAGAACTAGGTGTGAATCTGACTAGTGGCATTTGGATGCATTAGGGGCACCATCTCTTACCTAGCAGCTGGAGGAAGGCTATCTATCCAGTTCTAAATCCGGTGATGAGCTAGAATCTGATTCCACTGAGTCTGTGGAGTCAGAATCAGCTTCAAGTTCTTCTGAGTCTGAGTCTGGTATTTCTAGGGATGGTAACCCGGATATCAAAGTCCTGTCTAGGTCTTCATTTAGCTTTTCTTTTGAGTCTATAACCGTAGATCTGGACCTTTTGAATGAGAACTCTGCAGATTTGGTGTACTTTTCTGTGCCGTTAGTTTATTGTATTGACCAAGATTTTTAGAATTTGAATGAAAATGAAGGGGAAGAAATTCCCCTGGCTTTGAAAAACTTGATTAATTAAGAGGATGGGAGGTTTGCTAAACCTTGTGCTGATGAAATCATTGCCATTAATATGGGTACTAAGAAGGATCCGCGTCTGGTCCAGATCGGGTCCACGTTGTCATTAGACGAGCGCGAGCACTTAATCACTTTGTTAAAAGATTTCAAAGATGTTTTGCATGTTCCTACGAAAACATGCCTGGAATTGATCTTGAGATTGTACAGCAACGGATCGCTCTTAACCCTGAGGTCCGACCAGTCAAGCAGAAGTTGCGTAAAATCTGTCTGGATTGGGCGCTAAAAATCAAGGAAAAGGTCACCAAGCATATCGAGGACGGTTTCTTGTTAGTATCTAAGTATCCGACTCGGTTGGCCAACATTGTCTCAGTGCCGAAAAAGGATGGTAGAATCCGAGTGTATGTGGACTTTCGGGACTTGAACAGAGCCAGTCCGAAGGATGACTTTCCCCTATCACATATTGATGAGATAGTGGACTTCACTGCGCGCCATGTATTGCTATCATTCATGGACGGGTTTTCTAGGTACAACCAAAGTCTGATGGTGCCCCGATGATAGAGAGAAGAGCGCATTCACTATGCCGTGGGGTACTTACTGCTACCGGGTTATGCCGTTTGGTTTGAAAAATGCTAGATCTACCTATCAGAGGGCTTCGACCACCATTTTGCATGACATGATCCATAAAGAGGTAGAGGTGTACATGGGCAACATGATTGTCAAGTCCAAAGAACGAAAGAGCCACTACACTACCTTGAAAAAATTCTTTCAACAGATTAGGGAATACAGATTGAGATTAACCCCGTAGAAATGCACCTTTGGTGTAACGGTAGGGAAAATGCTGGGCTTTTTGATCACACAGAGGGGCATTGAAGTAGATCCTTCCAAAATCAAGGGCATCCTAGAATGCCACCATCGAGGATTGAAAAGGAGGTGCGAGGCTTTCTAGGTAAAGTGCAATTCATAAGACGGTTTATTTCCAAATTAACCTTGGCTTGTGAACCACTATTTGGTCTCTTGATGAAAGGGAAGAAATTTCGATGGGATGATCAATGTCAATTCGCCTTTGAGCAAGTTAAGCAGTACCTCCAGAATCTGCCTGTGTTATCGCCACCAAAGCTGGAGAAGCCTTTGATTCTATACTTGTCAGTAACATACATGACCATGGGATGCATGCTCACTCAAGAATCTGAAGATAGGGTGGAGAAAGCCATCTATTACTTCAACAAGAAAATGCTAGATTACGAGTCCCGTTATACTCCATTGGAGAAAGCTTACCTAGCCTTGGTATGGGCTACCAGGAAGTTGAGGCACTACTTGTTAGCTCACTTTGTAGTCCTGGTTTCGAGATTAGATCCCATCAAATATCTTTTTGAGAAACTAGCCCTTACGGATAGGCTAGCCTGTTGGTTGCTTCTTCTCTCCGAATTTGATCTCAAATATGTCACCCGCAAGTCGGTCAAGGAAAGAGCTGTAGCGGAGTTCCTGGCAAACCACCAGGTAGAAGGAGATGAGGTAGTGGAATATTTATTCCCAGATGAAGACATTTTGCAAGTTGAAGAGGAAACTTGGACGACGTATTTTGACGGAGCGTCCAATCAATACGGTTATGGGATAGGTGTGTTGCTGATAGCACCCGACGACTCACATATACCTTTAGCCTTCAAACTCTGGTTAAAGGTGTCTAATAATGAAGCAGAATATGAAGCTTGTATTGCTGGTTTAGAAGCCGCCTTGGAACTAGGGGCAATAAGATTGGATGTTATCGGGAACTCGAACTTAGTTGTTTCTCAAGCAAATGGAGACTAGAAAATCAAAGAAGTGAAGATGAAGGTTTACTATCAGGCCTTGGATATTCAAAGTCCTAGGTTTGAAAAACTTACTTTCACACATCTACTGAGAGAGAACAACAGGTTTGCTGATGCTTTACCAACTCTATCTTCTCTGGTAGACATCCCACTTGGAGTCCGAATGCATCCGATTATCATTGAGCATAAATACATGCCAGCTTATGAAATTATAGCCGCGATAGATGAAGTGCAAGACAAAAATCCCTGATATTATGATATTTGGAACTTCTTGGAAAATGAGATATATCTACCAGGGGTAAATGGTAAGGACAAACGGGGAATACGACGAATAGTCATCTAATTTATCATTTGTGGAACTAAGCTATATAAAAGAGGTCATCTGGGAATGCATCAGTTGTGTGTGGAAGAAAAGGAATTAACGCGCCTTATGGAGGCTATCCACGGTAGAGAATGCGGGGCACATATGAATTGTGTGATGCTAGCCCGGAAGGTTCTCAGGCATGGTTACTACTGGTCCGCCATAGAGAAGGATTGTATTGGTTTTGTGCGGTGATTCCACAAATGTCAAATTCATGCCAATTGCATGAATATTCCACCTTCAAAGCTTTACAACATGACTTCACCATGGCCTTTCTCGGTTTGGGAAATCAACGTTATCAGTGCAGTCACGCCAAAAGGGTCGAATGGGTATGAATATATCTTGGTGGCGATTGATTATTTTACAAAGTGGGTGGATGCTCAGTCCTGTGCAGTGTTGAAGGCATCGCATGTGGCTAAGTTCATCAGAAACAATATCATCTGTCAATGCGGAGTCCCAAACTAGATCATATCAGATAATGGTTCCCACTTCAAGAAAGAGGTGATAGACTTGTTGGACAAATACAATGTGGCTTTTCATAAGTCATCTACATACAGGCCACAAACAAATGAAGCTGTTGAAGCCGCCAATAAGAACATCAAGAACATCTTGCAAAAGATGGTTAAGACCTACAAGGATTAACCAGATAAATTGCCATTCGCACTCTGGGGCAACAGAACTTCGATCCGGACATCTACAAGAGCAAACCCTTATTCTCTCGTCTACGGGGTGGAAGTTATTTTGCCAATTGAAATTGAAGTCCCGTCGCTGTAAGTTACGGCTGAGTGTTAGATAGCAGAGGTGGACTGGCAGCAGAGCAGATTTGAGGAGTTAATGTTATTTGATGAGAGGAGGTTGAAGGCATTATATCATGTTCAAGGCTACCAACGCAGAATTGCTAGGGATTTTAATAAGAAAGTTAAGTCCTAGAATCTCAAGGAGGGGGATATGGTGCTGAAAGACAACCGAGCTCCCATCCATGACCCTAAGGGCAAGTTCAAACCCAATTGGACTGATCCTTACATCAGCAAAGCTATCTGGTCAAGAGGGGTGGTTATTCTCATGGGCCTAGATGGCCTGGAATTTTCGCAGCTGATCAATATGCACAAGTTGAAGAAATACTATCCCTGAGAGGCTTGCTAGGCCGAATATCCAAAAGGGCGACCTAGGCAAAGTTAGAGTATGAAAAATTAGAAACAAAGAAAAATTGAACTCGCAAGGTTGAAAACCCTTAAGGGCGACTTTGGCAAAAGTTAGAGCGCAAAAGGGGAGAGTTAATACTCTAGTGAACCTGAACTGAACTACGTAAGGCCTGATTCCCATCTTTGGGATACGTAGGCAGCTTCACCCTAAAGTTCGACCGTAATCACCTCCAACTCAACTGTCCTATCCATGTGTCTGATCAGGTCATCTTTGTCCATCATCTGAGAGTTTGGTTGTGATCTTTATTCTAGGAAGAAGAGCTGGTTATAATGCAGAGCAGTAATGTAATTAAATTAGGGGCAATTTTGATCTTTTGATTCAGGGTTGTACATCTTGAGGATTGATTCTGTGAGTGTCAGGCAGTGATCAATTTTGAAAATGGTTTTAGAAAGTTTTAATAAAAGTTGATTTTGTTCAAAATTTTACCTTTTACAACTTAAACCATTTTTAGACCAGAAGAAAAAAATTTAGTGCGCACAACTTTAATTCCACTAATTTCAAACATAAAGTTCTCCAACTCTCTGATACAAATCAAAATATCTTTTACATAATAAAACTCAAAAAGAAAGGTCAAAGCAATAAACTAGGGGCATAGGCGAGTTTGGTGCTCCTGTGTCCTCTGCTCGTGATTGTAAAAGCTTCTAAAGCCAAAGTGGGCCCAGTTTGTGCCTCATCCTCGAGCCGAGCCAAGCACTCGCTAGAAAGGGCATAACTGAAACTAGGGGCAGGGGCTAGAAGCTCTCTCGTCCTCCAAGCTGTGAGGTACCTAGCCAAGTGTGAAGCATGAATCCAGAATGAAGCCGGGTATTCTTCCCCGTTCTCTGGGTAGGTCTGATCATGCCCAAACTGGTGTCTAAATCGGAAGGGAAAGTAGAACACGCAGTGCGTGAGGCAAATCAACTGTATGCCAGGCTGCCAAGTCATGTTGTAACTCATCTCAGTCAGATGAAGCCAGGGGCAGCACCAAGCTATGTTAGTCGTAGACCTGCTGCACATCCAGTTGCACCACCATCCCTCTTTGGGAAAATCCATTAGTCGTTGGCGGAAGAAATAAGCTCAAGTTGAGTACTTGGAGCAAGAGTCCACCACCTTCAGCTTATCTATGAGCCATACCTAGGAAGGGATGCAAAATAAAAGAGATTAATGAATAGAGAGATGTGTGTAGAGAGAAAAGTGAAGAAAGGGCTTTGAGAGAAAAATAGAGCATGAGTGCCGAGTGATGTGAGAAACACATATGAGAAAGGATGGCAAACAATACCTGAAAAAGTAGTGGACTACCCGCAAACCTGGTGGTCTCTCGTCAATGAAAAGCATCCAAGCCCATCAATGTCTCGGCCACGGCCAAACCGATGCATCTTTACCTTCTTTCAGACATTGAGCCACTTCGATCAACCGAATGCTAGTTCCACCGCAGCTAGGGGCAAGAAGGAAATCCGCAAGCATACATAAACAAAGGGCATGTTGTCGAAAACCTTGCCAGAGGAAGTCACTCCTATCACCGATGTCAGAAAATCGATGAATCAAGCTGGGTATGTCTAGGTCTCCGTCATGGGCCAAAGATCGAGCCTCGTGCAAAGTAAACCCACACATTCATCCCAAAGCTTGGGCATGGACAAAACACGGTTGAGGTATGATTTCCTTATCTCGTCCAATTTCCATCAATGCTTGAAATTCTTCAAGAGTCGGGCACATTTCTTATGCTCCGAAGTGAAATACATGTGTGATTGGGTCCCAGCATTGGGCTGTGGCATGGAGGAACAGAAAGCAAAGAGGAGTATGGCTTAACAAAAAAAGTGCATTTTTACCTAAACCCTAAAAATTTAGCTTTTTCATGCCGTCTAAAGTGGCTATCCAATCCGTGAGCTTCTCGGCAAGGAATATCTCCATTTGTGGGGAAAAAAAAAAAAAAAAAAAGAGCAGCTAAAATGAGGTTCTGGAGAAGAAATCATGAAGGAGGACCTTTTGTAGAAGATAAGGCTCTGAGTGGAGGCTAGCTGTCAGCAATCTGGTGATCCTCATATTTGTGGCCGACAACCCCTCTTTTGTGGCCGACAACCCCCCTTTCTGGCCTGCCGTCCACTTGTGTGCTGGGTAGTGTTAGTAGCCTGATTTTTATCTTGATCTTTATGTTTTGAGGTCCTGTTTTAAGTCTTTTAGTCTTAGCAAGTGTGTATATTTGTGTTTGAGTTGTTTTTGCTTTGCTTATTGAGTTGTATTTTGTATTTTAGTCACTGGTTGTCTCATTACCCGATTAAGAACATCGTGCCAATACAAGTTTTCATTTTCAAATTAAATTCCATTGTCCATTTCATGTAAATATGGTGCTCATGATGCAAAAATAATAACACTTTTCATAAAAACTGCAAGGTTTTTATTCTAATCATGTTTTTTTTACAAAGGGAGTACAAGTTTCAAAAGCAAAGTAAAACCTATCTGAAGCTATACATATGTTAAGCTACCAAACAAAAAGAAACTAAGCAAAAATTTTAAAAAAAATCGGCGCCAGTCATGTCAAGCTCGAAAGGCCCTCTTTGTCCTCTTCCTTAGAAGGGACTCGGGGGCACTGTCTCTATCAGCACCGCTGTCAAAATCAAACTTTCAACCAGAGCCGGTATCATCTCTGCTCCCTGCCTCAGAGCCAGCCTCGGCGTCATCTCGGGTCCCAAACCTCGAGCCAGCATCATCATCTCCGCTCTCAGATGACTCAGAATGTCGACTCGCTGCCTCTTTAGAGTGGCTAGTCTCAGCATCATCATCTCTTAAAACGGGTTCTGAGGGACTGCTTCAGCCTCGGGTACCTCTATCCCTACCTGGATCGCAGCGCATATCTCGGCCACGTGCTATGGGATGCATCTCTCTCCTCTCTGCTGCTGGAGAAGATGCTTCCGGTGCTAGTGCTGCTGCTACCCCTGGTGCCCTCAGAATCTGGAAAATTAGTTGTTAACATATAAACTACAGTGTTTGTATCAGATGCATATAATATGCAGAATGAGCATCATGCAAAAACCAGATACAATATGAGTGCAGTGCGT
Organism: Camellia lanceoleosa; assembly: GCA_025200525.1. Lineage (NCBI taxonomy): Eukaryota > Viridiplantae > Streptophyta > Magnoliopsida > Ericales > Theaceae > Camellia > Camellia lanceoleosa. The sequence continues at coordinate 73,175,737 of CM045758.1, read as the reverse complement.
GAATACAGTGTGCTAATGCAGTATCAGTGCAGTTTGGGAAAGACTGCAGTTGAGGTGCCAATGTATCAATGGGGATATGATAATGTGGTGCACAACAGAGTTAGTAATGAAATACATACTAAAATATAGGAAACTACCTGAATACCGTGGAGACCCAGCAACGTCTCTCTCCTCTGCACCATGCTGATTAGAGAGGCAACTAGCTCGAGGAGGCTCTCTGTATACTCAATAGGTGCCTACAAGTGTATTTGACTGATCAATATCTGGAATAAACACATCTGAAATAGAAAGTGTGGGGTGCGAATTGTAAAGTGTGGTCTATACCTGAGATGCGCCTCGAGCTCTGATATACTCGTGCCCTGCCTCTGCCGGCTTAATCGGAATCTAGTAAGCTGTCTCGGTCGGCCACCAGCACGTGAGCACAGTGGGAATTTTCGGCCAACCGCTCATCTGCCCAACAGAAGGAGCCTCTCTAGTATGGGCCTTGGTCGCCCAAGTCACCTCACCGGCCACAAGAGCTCTTGCTCCCTCACCTGCGCGAACACTCGTCAAAGGAGGCATAAGATGAGTTTAGATAAATGTCGCGTAATCGCCCTCTGCTCTGAAGAAGTCAACGTCTAAGCCCACCATGAATTGGATGATCGCATCAACCGATAGGCTATCTACTATCCTCATAGATGCTAGGGGTGGCATAGGAATGACCAGATCAGGTGAGCCTACGGTTTAGTGTACAAACCGCTCACTCGGAAACCAGGCCCGGTAGACTGGGCCCTCCAGCAAAATTTGAAAATGGGACATATCCTAGACACCCACGTACTGGTCCCTCACACCGGCCGGCATCGTCGCCTGGGGCTACCATGTGCAAACAGAGAATGTACAGATTGTTAATTGCCGTCAGTTACTAAAGTATGAATCAGAGCAGTAGTAAAGCAAAATGACTGTGAGTTTTGGGTTACCTCGTCAGTCACCATCGTGTCAAAGTATCGATAGAAGAAGGCGGAGGTCGTGTCATCGCGGCTCCGACGCCGACACTGTCCGTCATATCATCGTGAATACAGTACCACGGAGGAATCTCCTCCATCGGCTCTGGAGCCAGAGCTGGGAAGTAGGCATAAACCCACAATTACAAGAAGAGGGCCGTGGTGTTAATGCATGAACAGATATGAAATAGAAAGTGCAAAGCAGAAAACACAATACATGAACAGATATGAAACAAAAAGTGCAAAGCAGAAAGCACAATGCATGAACAAATATGAAATAGAAAGTGCAAAGCAAGAAGCACAAGTTTCGAACAGATATTGAACAGAAAATAAAAAAATCAGAAAGGCGTGGTGCGTACCTCCCAAGCTCTCTAGTAGCCTCCAACTCGCCCTCCCTCATTCGAGAAGTGGAGCTCATGTAGCCGTAGAGGGTGGCGAGGCCAGCTCTGCCCTAATAATAAAATTGTACCTGGGGTAGTGTCACCGGGGCGCTCAGCAGATATAAGCCTACAATTTTCCACCTGTTTGAAAATATGGTGGTACTGAAGAGAAACATCAAGAAGCCTCGGGTGTATTACTCCACCTCCTCTGGTGTCTTGGGCATGCTCCCGTAAAACTGCTCGGTGAACCAGGTATACCTCAACATTTGTCGATCTGTACAGATGTGGGCATGTTTCCAGCAGGTGGATCCATACTGCTTCCCACTCGCTCATGTCCGTGTCGAAGGGGATTGGATCACCCCATACTCCTAAGCTTGTGAGCATGGCAAAGTCATAGGGAGTCATCGTCGTCTTCTCGGTGGAAGAGAGGTTGAAAGAGGTGGTAGTGTCCTACCACCTCTCCACCAACGCCCCAAGAAGAGTCCAGCTCGCTATGTGCTGTGAGAGCCCGGAGCAGAATAGGCTGAAGTCGGCCTCGTTAATAATGTCACGGACCCTGGCGGGGAGCTCATAGTACCAGTCCCTCTATGTTGTCTCGCTGTATCCCCTATAAGAGCGGGAGTCCCCTTATGGCAGGAAAATAGTGAATCAGGTGGTGATAAAAGAGCATTTAGATCAAAGGCAGTTTAAGAAATATAGTTAAAGGAAAGGCAGGAATACATGAAAATAGAGTTCATACCTCGATAGCGCTGGAGGAAAGGTGAAGGTCCGGCTCCCTCAGTAGGAGGTCCTCTGGCACGCCACGAGCGAAGTCACTGAAACGCCTGATGCCTCCAGGTGGTAGTATATGTGTGCGGGGATGATAAGTCAGGGGATTAAAGGTCTGTACCCTCAGTGGTAATGGCTCCGGCTTAAGCTCTGGAGCGAACTCCGCCTCAAGATCAGCTATGATGTCCTCTGCTGTCTCACCGGCCCCGGCAACCACCAGCTTCTCAACCCCAGCATGGGGTGATAATGGAGGTGGAACCTTAAGAGGAGCCCGTCATGAGGAATATCATCTGCCATCTAAAAAGTTGGTGAAAATGAGTGAAAAATGAAAAAAAAAATGGAGAAAAGAGGGAAAACTAGGAAAACGTCAACACTAGGAGGGAGAAAATGGGAGAAAAAGTCAAAACTTGGAAAAGTACACAAAACCTGAGAAAAACTCGAGGAGAACAAGCCTAAAGTGGTGAAAACTCAAGAAAAGCGACGAAATCAAAATATGATCAGTTCAAAGTGTAGAGAATCAAGAGGATTTTACAGAAAAAAAAGTTTTCTTGGGGCATTGGAAAGCGTGTATAAAGCGTAAATCTAGAGAAATGAAGCACCTAGAGAGACAAATGAGGTGTTTTTGGATGTGTAAAAGTGAGGAAATGAAGTGTGGATGTGTATATTTAAAGACCCGAGGCAAAAAGACGAATCTGCCTCGATTTGTGCACGGGTGGCCGGCATGCCACATTTATGGCCGGTAAACCCAACTAGTGGCCGGTAGGTGGCCGGCGGTCTTCCCTTGTGGCTAGCAGGTGGCCGGTGGTCCTCACTTGTGTCTTGGTGTTGTTTTATGCCTTTGTTTCCCGAGAAGTGTATGGGAAGTTCACTATTGGGTCCAGATTGATTCTAAGGGATCTCAAAACTGCGTTTCGGTGCGCAAATGTGCCCTACTTGCCAATATGAACGAGGTGTATCCTTTTTGAGCATGTTGCAAAGCCTTTAAGGGGTAAATCAGAGGTTGTCACTGAATATTGTTTTTATTCGTTTTGTCAAATTACATTTTTGTTCTTTTTTTTGCATAGAAAATGCATTTTCACATAAATGTGCATTTGCACATATACTTTTATTGCACGCGTGTATTGAATCATTCATGATTCGTGCATAGAACATGCTTTCAATTTTGCATAGAATATACTTTTGTTTCTTGCAAGAACAAGCTCTTAATTAACATCATACGTTGGTTGTTTATCTTGCATGGAATATGTGTTGTCATTGTATTGATTTGTAATATTGTTCACTTTGTGCATCTATTGCACTCACTCACTTTGTGCATCTATCGCACACGCTCATTCCTCTTTGCATCTTTTGTTTGTATCTCAGGATGCGTGAAATGCAGCCCTAGGCTTTTCTTTTTTTCTTTTTTTTTTAATCTCAGGATGCATGAAACATGAGCCCGAGTAGTTTTTCGTCTATCTTAAGAGGCGTGAAGCACAGCCCTAGGCAGGTTTTATCTCAAGACGTGTGAAATGCGAGCTTGAGTGATTTTTCTTTTATCTCAGGACGCATGAAGCGCGGCCCTAGGTGGGTTTTATCTCGGGATGCGTGAAATGCGAGCACGAGCATTTTTTCTTCTATCTCAGGATGCGTGAAGCGTGGCCTTGGGCGTGTTGCATCTCTAGATGAGTTAAACACGGCCCAGAGCAATTTTTATCTCAGGACGCGTGATGTGCAACTATAGGCAGGTTTTATCTCGAGACGTATGAAACATGACCCCGAGCGATTTTTATCTCAGGATGCATGAAGCACGACTCTGGGCGGGTTTTATCTTGGGACGCATAAAATGCGACCCCAGGAAATTTTTGTCTTTGGGCGCGTGAAACACAGCCCTAGGCAAGATGTATCTCAAGACGCATGAAGTGCGGCCCTGGGTGTGTTGTATCTCAGGATGCGTGAAACGTGGCCTTGAGCGATTTTTATCTTGGGACGCGTGAAACGTGGCCCTGAGCGGTTTTTCTCCTCTTCTCACAGTTTTAGCGTGATTGGGGTATCTCAAGATGGGTGAAGCGTGACCCTGAGTGATTTTTTTCCTATTTTAGGACGTGTGAAACGCGACCTTGAGCGGTTTTGTTTTCATCTCGAGACGCGTGAAACGCGACCTTGAGCGGTTTTGTCTCTATCTCAGGACGCATGAAATGCGACCTTGAGCGATTTTTATCTCGGGACGTCTGAAACACGACCATGAGCGGTTTTCATTTTCTGATTTCTCAAGATGCATGAAACGCAACCCTGAGTTATGTTTTCTTTCCTCGTCCCACGTTTTGGCGTGGTTATAGTGTGCTTTAGATCTTTTTGCATGGAATCTGTGTTGGTTTTAAGCTTGAAACTGCTCATTCATATGTTGTTATCTTGCTTATTGCATTTGTTATTGCTTACTACATGATCTTGCATGCCATGAGTTTTCAAAATAGCCAGTTCACGTAGCGTGTGAGTCCAGCTTTCAAAGTTTTCTTCATGCATATCATTTGCATCTTGCCCCAGAACTACGTTGGTTTGATTCCTTGCAAAGGGATACGTAGGCAGCTTGCCGACGCAGCCAATTTATTTATGTCTTGATTGTTTGTCCAAATCTTACGGCCTTGTCAAAATGGGTCGTCTTCAGGTTTTGACATTCACTCACATCATTTCATGACTTTGAGTTCTGTCAAAGAGGGGCAACCGTAGACATCCCATTTTAGACCGCCCTTAAATATTAGACGTCACCACTTGCACACCCAATGATGAATGTGTATATGCTTGTCAAGTGCTCGAAGTCCTCAGCAGAATGCCATAACTTTGAGCCTTCAAACCCTATACACCTCTTGCCTTGTTTTGGACCACAATCACAGTTCTTCAAGCCTGAAAAATCTTGGAACCTACCAGTTACCACTGTTGGCTACTGGCCACAAGTGTGTTTGGGCAGATATTTTTGCCAGCTGTGCCAGCTGTTGTCATAGATGCATGCACTTGCTTACGCCTGTATGTATTGATATTTCTGAGGGAGTTTGATGTTTTTCTATATATAGGAGACCTCCCCTTCCATTTTTAAGGTTGGAAAATTTTGGAGCAAAATATTTTCTCTTTCTACAACTCCCTCTCTCTCTCTCTCTTGCAAATTTCTTGAGCCTTTTTCTATACACTCTAAACCAAACCTTGTGATCTTTGAGCTGAGATACTTTTGAGCCAACTTTGAGCTCTTGAGGGTATGTACGTGTTGGTTTAACACTTGGAAAGTGTTCTCCTCTTCAAGAGGTATAAGTCTTGGTTTATTGTTTTGCTTTAATTGCTATTTTGCCTACTATTTTTAGGCTATTTTTGGGTAGTTTATACTCTAAAATTTTGGGCTGAAAACTATGGTTTAAGGCTAATAAGGGTGGATAGGTGGCTCACCATTCCTTCTACCTAGTTTCCAAGACTTTCACCCTTGTGTTTCTCACTTTGTTGTCACTTTTTTTTTGAGCTTTTAAATACTGATTTTCAGAGCTTTTTCGGTGGCTAAAATTTTGTTTTGAAGTCTCAACAATGGAGGGGATAGCCTCCCCTCCTTGTGCTTGCTTACTAGCTTACATAGCTCTATATTGTAGCTTATTGTTCTAGTTATTTTTGTCTTAATTCCAGTATGTTTTAGGATTAATTTAGCACTGTTTTAGGACTATTATTAGTGGTTCATTGCATTTGAGCTTTGTATTGCATGCTTGTAGTGTAATTGTCCTCATAGGCTTGGTGGTTTAGGCCTTAGCCACCAACCTATTTGAGTTGATAGTGTTTATTTCAAGCTTTCATACTTGTGATCACCTTTAATCACCTCTGCAACCTCCCTCCTTTCTTGGTTTTTCCTTTGCTTTTGAAAGTTGGTTTAAGCCACTTGTTTCTTTAAGCATGAGATTGAGGTCTTGCACTTAATGGTTTAATCCCTTTGGGGGTTCATTACCAATGGCATGACACTTCTCTTATGCCTAAAACAACTATTGGTTTGATACTTCTTTCCATTAGAGGACTTAAAGCTCACCTTTCGACTTAATTTACTAAGGAATGGTTGGTAATTAAAATGGAGTATTAAAATGAGAACTAAAAATGATGCAAGATAATAACTTGGTTAGGGTTCAATCGGACGTTAATTGAATCCTTAAGTCTTGAATCGTTTCATACTTGTTAGTGATGTAAACGGTTCAAGAGTCAATGTCAACCACTTCCCTTGATCAATTCATGATAGGGAGGGGGTTTGAGAGTCTTTTATTGTTGCATTTATTGAACTTGTACACTTTGGTTCATAGGCCATCATGCAATGAAATTGCATCGATTGATCGTTTGTGAATCAAATTTACTACTCCTATGAGCTGTTTGATGATAATGAGGGGTAAGATGTACAAACATACCCTTGAGAATACCTTGGTTGTGCTCTGTTTGCTCTCTGTTGCAGCAGGAGGAACCAGGATTTTGTGGCCAGTAGGCCACCATTTCTGGATGGGAGGCGATCATTTGTGGCCGACAGGCCACCACTTCTTTCTGTCGGCCGCTTTTTTCAAGTTGAGCAGTGCCCTTTTGAAACAGAACATGTTTGGTTTTGAGGTGAAAAAACAGTGCAAGTGTTCTAACTGTGCAACAGAGGCTTCCTGGTAGCAGAACAATGGCTTTTTCGGGTGGAAATCCGCGAGCATGCATGAGCACTCCTCGCTTCCCGGGGTTGTTTAGTTTAATTACTTAGCTTAGTTATTTGTTGTAATTAATTAGTTGTAGCTAGTTAATTTTTTCTTTTAAATATTTAGTTAGTTTTGTGTTCTAATTATTTCTAGACTAGTTATTTAATTTGTTGTTGTAATAATTAAGCTAGCATAGTGTAGACACTCCATTTTTGACCGTCCTTAAGACTTGGACGTCACCGTTTGAACACTCAGTAATCATCCATGTTTGTGTTCGTCTTGAGTTCTCAGAGGTTTCGGTCGCGCGCCTTGCCTCAAGACCTCTCGACTTGTTTGCTTTGTGTTTGGTTATGCACCAAACACTAGTGTTTTTACTTCTGAGGGCAGGAAATGGCTTGTTGGCCATCCCCACACCTCACCGGCCATGGAATGATGCCACCGGCCTTGTTCCCTTACCATCAGCCAAACGTTGTGGCCGGTCGGCACCTTTTGTGGTCGGTCGGCCACCTTTGTTGATCAATTGGCCATTTTGGCTGGTCAACCCCCTTCCATCTGTGTTTGGCAGATATTTTGTGCCAGCTGTAGCAGCTGGCATCCACAATACACCCCCTCCATACACTTGCCTCTTGCTTAGCTTGTTTTGGAAGCTTTGCAAGATTGAAATTCTATAAAGAGGGAGCTTCTCCAATCTCCTCAAGGGTTCCAAAGGTTCAGAGAATTAGGGTTAGAGAGTGAGATACAACTTTGTATCTATATTTCCCTATTTGATCCCATTTTGTGTGTGTAAGGTTGTTTTGTTCACACTTTTGCACACGAACACCTAGCATTACACTATCCGCTTGGAGCTGAGGTCCTTGGAGGTTGATTTTGGTGTTCTTGGGTTGCTTTGAACTCAAAAAACCTGCTGGACCATTGTTCTTGAAGAAGGTCTACAAGGGTGAGTTTCTAGCTTTAGTTTCCCCATTTTTGCACAAGCTTTTTGCCTACCTTGCATCTTTTTTTAAGCTTTGACTATAACTGATAAAAGTTCTAATTGTGTGTTTTTTAGAACTTTGTTTAAGGTTACTTTGAGGTTTGGGGTTGTCTCCCCCCTCCAAGGCCTTGTTAGGCCTTGTTTTAGGCCATACCTTTTGGCCATCATTTTGGTCTTTGCATGACCTCTCTACCACTAAAATCTAGAGGATTTTCAGTGGTGGAGAGGTGGTTTTGGTGTCCCAAATTGGAGAGGGTCATCCCCTCTCCTTATTGTCATTGATGCTTGCACAAATGGCTTGTGTTGTAGCTTGTATGCCTAGCTTGCTTTAGCTTTATTTCAGTAGGTGTTAGGCTTTGTTTTGCCATGTAATACCTCTGTTTCAAGTTGGTTTAGACATGCCATGTATGCTTCATACACTTGTCTTGTAATCCCATATTTTACCCTTAACATGCATCATGTTGTAACATGTGTTTTTAGCATGATTTTGGCTCAACTCCTTGAAGCTTTTAAGCTTGTTGTAGCATGCTTAAGCTCTGTTTTTAATTTTTTTGGTCATGCTTGCATTGTTTTGTATAGCCACCATGCAATCCTAGCTTGTATATTTTAAGTGTTCAAGTTGCTAGTATGCTCTATTTGAATCATTTCAGTGGTTTGGCATCACTTCTAATGTCATTTCAGTCCATATGGTATGCTTGTATGCTTGCATTTATAACTCCTTTAACACTTTAAAGAGTTAGTGTTGTATGCCTCATGGATGTGTCATTGTATATGCCAACATGCTTGGGTACTTAGGATGACATCCAGGTGGGTTTTTGGGCTCTTTTGACATGTCATACCTCTGTTTTTGATCGCCTAAATCATGCCATGTTTGGTTGTATTAGGTGTAGAGTAGTACCTCTTTTGTGGTCTTGTATGCCTCATGCCTTGTCCTCTTTGTTTTGGCTTGTTTTGGCTTGGTTCATTGCATGTTTTAGGAAAACTTTGCCATGATTTAGGACTATTTTTGCTCATGCTTGCCACATGCTCTTTCTTTTGTGTGGCCATGGTTTGAGCCCTTGGGCTAACCTTAAGCCTTGGACCTTCTTGCATGCTTTGCTCACTTGATTTAGTTGGTTTGGCACCATTCCTAACATGATTTCAGAGTTTTCAATGTATGTCATTTGTCCATGTTTGCCTCCTTTTAAGTGTGCTTAAAGGTTGCCCTTCGATGCTTAAGTCTTGGACCATTAAGCATGCTTGTTTGTATGTACTTTTGTCCTTCATTTCATAGCATTTTGGCCGTTGATTTGGGCTTATTTGAGAGCTGCCCAAATTGGTTTAAGACCATCCTTCGCATGTTGTTGCATGCTCGCCTTGCATGTTGTCACATACTTGGCCTATTGACATGTTGTTGCATGTTTAATTGTATTTGGCATGCTTTTGTTAAGTGGCTTTGCATATTTGCATGCATTGTCCCTCACATGTTGTTACATGTCTTGCATGCTTGTTAGCTTGCACCTTGTCATATGCTTGATATGTTGTCACATATTATCACATGCTTGTTACATGTTTGAATTAGTTGCATGCTTGTTCACATGTCCATGTTGCATGCTTAGCTTGTATGTTTAGGTTGCATATCATTGCATGCATCTCTTGCCTCTTGAATAAATTATGATAGGGGTTGGAGGCCTCTTATTTGTTTTGTGTGCATCTCATTTGATATCAAATGCATACTTGACTCATTTGGCCATCACATATTGGAATGCGCAATTGGTGGCCCGAGGGTCGGGAACCATACTCCTTTAAGTCGCAAACATGATAAGGAGGGTGGTTGTCACGCCCCAAACCCGCCCCTAAAAGTTTGGGCATGACCTATTCGAAAATGGACACTAAACCTGTTATATATATATATCATACGGGGCCTGATCGGAAGCATTTAAGAAGATAAAATACATAGAATAACATCCATTGAGCTAATACTAACATGCCAGGATCACATACACGCATTTCAAATCCTTTATCGAGCATATAATTAAACATCATATAGATAAAATACATTTTCACTTAAATAGACAATTAACTAAAAATTTAATAAAACTTTACTGAAATGCATGGGCTTGGTCTGGGTGCCTGGACACACTGAGGTTGACAAATGAAAGGCGAGCATCAAGGGTTAAGACTGACCTCCAAGGTGGTCACCTACAGAACAGACATAACACCAAGTAAGCCAGGCTCAGTGAATAATAGTACATAACAAAACAGTACTTCATTGGAAACATAATATATCAATGCGTGTGAAATTGCAAAGTTAACATAGTTAGTCTGATACTGTACTGAGTTCATAACGGCCTTAGGCCCAGTCTTGAAACATAATAACATGAAACATAATATCTTGCAGTATATTGGCTTTAAGCCCTTGAATATCACAACATTAAACTTTCAAACATGTTGGCATAAAGCCCTTGAAACATAGTGGCATAAAAGCCCTTGAAACTTGTGGCACGAGGCCCTTGAAACATATGGCACGAGGCCCTTGGAACATATGGCACGAGGCCCTTGAAACATATGGCACGAGGCCCTTGAAACATATGGCACGGGGCCCTTGAAAATGGCATGAAGCCCTTGTAACATGTTGGCACTAAGGCCCTTGAAAGTGGCATGAAGCCCTTGTAACATATTGGCACTAAGGCCCTTGAAAGTGGCATGAAGCCCTTGAAAGTGGTTCACTTTACATTCTTTAACTTTAACATACTTTAAACATTAACATAAGTACATTACATGCTTGATACATTAATAGGATTGCATAACATTTAACATGATTGCATAACATTTACATAGCATATGTAAACTTGTACCTTACTTAAGCTTGTAACATGTTTGAACTTGTAATATGCATATACTTGAAGACTTGTAGACTTGTAACATACATGAACTTGTATATACTTAGAACCATACTTGAAATAGAACATACTTGTCAAAGATAGAATACTTCACATCCTTATGAGGATCACATAATACTGTTAAACATTTACATACATGTCATAGGTTCTTAACGACCTCAGGTCCATAAACAACACCATAGAATAATCTCAATTTTAGACATATACTTAGCTTAAAGATGAACACGATTCCATAACATGATTCCATTTATGCACTAAAACGACGTAGTTTACTTCTAAATAATAGAGAATTATTATTCGTTATAAACAGGACAGAGTCATTGCAACGTCATACCGATGTAAGCCAATCTTCCAATATTCACATTGACTTTCAATCATCATAAATGTTCATGTAACATGTTCGTGTAACACTTACAAGAAACAAAGTGTTAGTGATAATAATTATCAATGATAAATAAAATATACATCTTCGTACTATTACTCACAGTGATTAGATGCTTGGTCCGCCTCTGTAACTGCCCCTACACAATTCATAATACACATAGAAATCGGGTCACATATAATTATTCCGTTCTTACCTTGTTTAATTCTCTTTATCCCATTTATATATCACTTGGCAATTCAACATAAATCAAATTAAATCTTTGAATCTCATTTTAACATCCCACACCCAAGTTCATGTCATCCATATCCTTAGTAAATTATTCCCTTCATTTTTCCTTTACATTATAGCATGAATTCCAATGTTTACCACATAGTTCATTCAAGAAATTGTAAACATAATTTTCAAACATTTCTAAATTCCAATTAAACTTGAACACATATAATTCAATATCTCAATTTCATGATTCTACTTCCAATTTGGGCAAAATCTTTGCTTAACATCATAAATCAACCTAGGGTTTTCAAGTAAATAAAGGATTTCCATAAAAATTCATACTTTTCATACCATGACCTTACAACCCGATTTCCTCCTTGATTATACATCTAAGGACCATACTCCATCACCTTAACCCATCAATTGGACCCCCAATGCTTAAATCCAAATCCCCAAATCATATAATTTACTCTATATGCACAAAAATGCAAATTGTACATTAATACAATGGAAATACCACAAATCTAACTCTTAATGTAAGTATTGAAGAGTGTTAGAACCCTTACTTCAAGAATCAACAAAGGAGCAAGCTTGAGGAGAAACCTTCGCAAATCTAAATTCCAAACGATTAAAAAAAAACATTGCTCTTAACTTATTCTCCATCCTTGATGCCAAAATCATAGTAGAATGTTACTCAAAACGAAGGAGATCAAACATATGGGGGTAGGGTTTCAAAGGGTTTCGGACTTAGGAGAAGAGGAAATAAGAGGGAAAGAAAATGTCAAGAATTGACCCAAAACCCCTTTTTCAAAGCTGCTGCCCGAAAATTCCCGCTCGAGGGGACCTTCTCCCGCTCGACCGGACCTGCTCTCAGCACAGATGTCGAAACTTTGAACAGGTATAACTCTCCCATCCGGACTCCGTTTTAGGTCGTTCTTGTGTCCAAATTGAAGCCCCGGAAATAAGCTTTCCAATGGTTCCAACCTCACATCCATATTCAAAGTGTGGAAAAAGAAGAGGGCAAATGAGTGACGGTTGGTCGTAAACGAATTATTCAAATTAAGGTTTTCGGTCCAATCTTACTTTACCATCATATTACCACCTCGACCAATATCCCTAAATAAAATAAGAACGTTCCAAATACGCTAATAAGATATCAAAAATGAGCCTACATGTCTCAAAATACAACTCAACTCGAGACCCGCCGGCGCCTAACCTCGCGCCGAGCTAGACCAACAAAGACGCCCGCTGAAGGTCAACTCCCCGCCGAAGCGGGAAATCACTACTCCCAGAATCTTAAGCCGTCTGCCAAATTTGCTAGGAACCCCAAAAGTCCGCTCGAGCGGCCACTCCTCCGCTCGAGCGGAGGAAAGAATTTCTGGGTCGTCACATCCTTCCCTCCTAAAAAAAAATTTCGTCCTCGAAATTTGAGAAAACCAAATGGAAAACAGGTCAAACATAAACAGAAACACACCCTGTAATGTTCCAAAACTAGATCCACACTTGGGATAGGAAAGGATCACAAATACTTTTGATCAACATACATGCATCAAAATTTCAACGGACAAGGAATAACACTATCCAACTATAATCCCAAAGCCTATAACAACTTCTCAATTAACAACTAAGCGCACCACGTCTAGCGAATGCTCAAAACTCAATTTCAAAGGCAATTCACTTTGTCCGGTTTCATACCAAAATTCCATTTGTATTTCAATTAACGGCATTACCACTCTTCATTCTATTTACCATTAGCAAAAGGACCATGAAGGCCATTATACAATTACTTCTTAAAGCCACGCACATAGAGAAGTTCCTACTCAACTTCAAGAGAGGTCAATCAAAAGATCAATCCTACCTTAAGCTTTGAAATCTCTACAACCTTTTTCACTTCCTCCCTTACTTCCTTGAAGATCTATGCTTTTCTTTTCCATCTTTATTTCTTTCTATACATAAAAAGACTTAGACATATATATAGATGGTCACACATAAAAATATATAGAACAAAAATCCAATCGTTTACTCATTCCGAAATTGAAATCTCATAAACATACTTAAAATTACATAAAGAATTATGTTGGTTACAGATACATAATCAATTTCAGACAAATAATCCTTTAAGGTTTCCAATTTCTTATTCAATTATGCAAAATAAATTCCCACAGCATGCATTACGTTCAATCATAATAAAATTACCCTCCACGAAGTCTTTAACTAAGTCAGCCCAGCTGTAATAGTTCATACGAAATTTTGATTCGAGAGTACACATTCAAACTTATCTTATAATGCAATTTCCTCGGTGGGACATGACCATTACGGTTACATATAGTTCCCAAAATAACTTAATTACGTGGTTGGATTTAAATCTGCCTATGCAACATTGAATCAGATCTTAGTACCTACTAAATAAGGTTCTGCCTAAGAGGTACCATATCTTTCATTTACGAAAACATACTAAGATCATGTCATTATGTAGATTTTAATCCACATTCTCTACTTCTTGACGAAATCTGAACAGTGGGAAGAAGAATCCCCATTATAGACACCTGATCATGCCGTCATATATTCAAATCTAACTAATACATACAACTATCAAAAGAAGACCAGAAATTGAATCCAAAATCATACTTGACTAATCTTTTATAACCATAAAGTATAACATTTTCCTTTACTAACACTTTTCTTATCATAGCACAAATTAATTTGGCTCCCTTTTTCCACTATTCGACGATTCTTTATTTTCTCACGGGAGGACACAAAGTCACTTACATGGTTCCGTCTTTACAACTTGTAATTATACTGGGTCAGCAAACAGTCATACAGAAATTAGAACCCAATTATCTGGCCTGATTAGTTAACATACATAGAGTTTCCAGTTATTCCTCGTACGTAGATTCTACCGAGTTCGTTCATAAGATCATAAATCAGTAATCATGTATAACAAAGGAATAATTTGATTTCGTAACATCAAGGCCCATAATTCTTAATAAGACGTAATTCTTGGTAAAATTAATTCAATGGGGTAATAAATCCATTTGTAATCACGTAGTGAGCATTGTACATATTGCTAACCCATTAACAAGATGGTATTTTCCCATGTCCATTTGTTTTCACCACAATCCATGATATCATGCAGAACGGTTCATATCATAACTTCTGTATAGGTGATGCTAGACAACGTGGCATAGTTACCAAAAAATATTTCACATGAATGATTTCTCGATCTTAAGTCACTTAAAGCGGTAGCTTCTCTGTTTACCCATTATTTAGTTTTAACTTCGAGGTAGTCAATAGCTGCCCCTTTTCTTTCGTTTTTGTTTTATACCATATCACAAATCACAGATTCCACAAACAAATCCCGATTACACATAAACTGAACTCATTCAACACTATCAATTCACGTCATGTTATGACAGACTGAACGGATAAATAGAAGCATATCCATACAAATTCTTAGTTATACTTGAATCAGAAACAAAATCAGAATTTACACTTGATCATAATCCACTCGTAGAAAACCGTCGGTGGTACCATCCGTACAAGACCGTCGATGGCAAAACATAATCCACCCGTACAAGACCGTCGGTGGCAAGAGATATCGTGTAACATACTTAAACCACGGTATTATTACCCCCCGGGCGAGAGCCATTAATACTTTTACATACATAGATCATCATTCCTTAATTCGTAACGTAACATATTAGAAAATAAAGCATTGCTTGTCATATCATGTCATTATCGTATACTTAACAAAATCGAATAATTCACTTCTTATATGGGTCACTGTATACATAACATTCTCTTGCGGCCGGTCATACATAACATGAGTCAACTATTATACAAAACACAACTTATCAAAATACATAGCATGATAACTTCTCCAATCATAAGTCTAAACAGTACCATGACAAGGAAGACATCACTATATCATAACTAAATATCCATACTTATTGTTTAAGCACTTCATCTAAGTAAATGATAGATAACTATCAGTTCACAAATAACAATAAAAAAAAATTGCATGTGCATTACTTACCAATCATTTCCCCTTTTTATTCAACACGAGGTGATCCTCTATCTTATTTCTGCCATGCTCTACACAACAATCAATCCCTATATATATATATATACAAGGAATGTAACATAAGCATAAATCATACTCGTTAGCGTGAACATATTACATTTAGTGTTGCTATCAGTCTTTTCGTATGCACTAAGGATGTCATGCATGAAGCCTAAGTCTTTTCTAGACATCCTACAGCTCAATGGATCCGTGTGTGAGATAGCAACTCGTGCTCTGATACCACCTGTCACGCCCCAAACCCGCCCCTAAAAGTTTGGGCATGACCTATTCAAAAATGGACACTAAACCTGTTATATATATATATATATATCATACGGGGCCTGATCGGAAGCATTTAAGAAGATAAAATACATAGAATAACATCCATTGAGCTAATACTAACATGCCAGGATCACATACACGTACTCAGCCCCTTTACTGAGCATATAATTAAACATCATATAGATAAAATACATTTTCACTTAAATAGACAATTAACTAAAAATTTAATAAAACTTTACTGAAATGCATGGGCTTGGTCTGGGTGCCTGGACACACTGAGGTTGACAAATGAAAGGCGAGCATCAAGGGTTAAGACTGACCTCCAAGGTGGTCACCTATAGAACAGACATAACACCAAGTAAGCCAGGCTCAGTGAATAATAGTACATAAACAAACAATACTTCATTGGAAACATAATATATCAATGCGTGTGAAATTGCAAGGTTAACATAGTTAGTCTGATCGACATCTTGAGTTCATAACTACCTTAGGCCCAGTCTTGAAACATAATAACATGAAACATAATATCTTGAAGCATATTGGCTTTAAGCCCTTAAATATCACAACATTAAACTTTCAAACATGTTGGCATAAAGCCCTTGAAACATAGTGGCATAAAAGCCCTTGAAACTTGTGGCACGAGGCCCTTGAAACATATGGCACGAGGCCCTTGGAACATATGGCACGAGGCCCTCGAAACATATGGCACGAGGCCCTCGAAACATATGGCACGAGGCCCTTGAAAGTGGCATGAAGCCCTTGTAACATGTTGGCACTAAGGCCCTTGAAAGTGGCATGAAGCCCTTGTAACATATTGGCACTAAGGCCCTTGAAAGTGGCATGAAGCCCTTGAAAGTGGTTCACTTTACATTCTTTAACTTTAACATACTTTAAACATTAACATAAGTACATTACATGCTTGATACATTAATAGGATTGCATAACATTTAACATGATTGCATAACATTTACATAGCATATGTAAACTTGTACCTTACTTAAGCTTGTAACATGTTTGAACTTGTAATATGCATATACTTGAAGACTTGTAGACTTGTAACATACATGAACTTGTATATACTTAGAACCATACTTGAAATAGAACATACTTGTCAAAGATAGAATACTTCACATCCTTATGAGGATCACATAATACTGTTAAACATTTACATACATGTCATAGGTTCTTAACGACCTCAGGTCCATAAACAACACCATAGAATAATCTCAATTTTAGACATATACTTGGCTTAAAGATGAACACGATTCCATAACATGATTCCATTTATGCACTAAAACGACGTAGTTTACTTCTAAATAATAGAGAATTATTATTCGTTATAAACAGGACAGAGTCATTGCAACGTCATACCGATGTAGGCCAATCTTCCAATATTCACATTGACTTTCAATCATCATAAATGTTCATGTAACATGTTCGTGTAACACTTACAAGAAACAAAGTGTTAGTGATAATAATTATCAATGATAAATAAAATATACATCTTCGTACTATTACTCACAGTGATTAGATGCTTGGTCCGCCTCTGTAACTGCCCCTACACAATTCATAATACACATAGAAATCGGGTCACATATAATTATTCCGTTCTTACCTTGTTTAATTCTCTTTATCCCATTTATATATCACTTGGCAATTCAACATAAATCAAATTAAATCTTTGAATCTCATTTTAACATCCCACACCCAAGTTCATGTCATCCATATCCTTAGTAAATTATTCCCTTCATTTTTCCTTTACATTATAGCATGAATTCCAATGTTTACCACATAGTTCATTCGCAAATTGTAAACATAATTTTCAAACATTTCTAAATTCCAATTAAACTTGAACACATATAATTCAATATCTCAATTTCATGATTCTACTTCCAATTTGGGCAAAATCTTTGCTTAACATCATAAATCAACCTAGGGTTTTCAAGTAAATAAAGGATTTCCATAAAAATTCATACTTTTCATACCATGACCTTACAACCCGATTTCCTCCTTGATTATACATCTAAGGACCATACTCCATCACCTTAACCCATCAATTGGACTCCCAATGCTTAAATCCCGAAATCCCCAAATCATATAATTTACTCTATATGCTCAAAAATGCAAATTGTACATTAATACAATGGAAATACCACAAATCTAACTCTTAATGTAAGTATTGAAGAGTGTTAGAACCCTTACTTCAAGAATCAACAAAGGAGCAAGCTTGAGGAGAAACCTTCGCAAATCTAAATTCCAATCGGTTAAAAACATTGCTCTTCTCTTATTCTCCATCCTTGATGCCAAAATCATAGTAGATTGTTACTCAAACCAGAGGAGATCAAGGTTTTGGGGCTAGGGTTTCAAAGGGTTTCGGACTTAGGAGAAGAGGAAATAAGAGAGGGGAAAGAAAATGTCAAGAAATGAGCCAAAATCGCATTTTAAAAGCTGCTGCCCCGAAAATCCCGCTCGAGCGGACCTTTTCCCGCTCGAGCGGACCTGCTCTCAGCACAGATGTCGAAACTTTGAACAGGTATAACTCTCCCATCCGGACTCCGTTTTAGGTCGTTCTTGTGTCCAAATTGAAGCCCCGGAAATAAGCTTTCCAATGGTTCCAACCTCACATCCATATTCAAAGTGTGGAAAAAGAAGAGGGCAAATGAGTGACGGTTGGTCGTAAACGAATTATTCAAATTAAGGTTTTCGGTCCAATCTTACTTTACCATCATATTACCACCTCGACCAATATCCCTAAATAAAATAAGAACGTTCCAAATACGCTAATAAGATATCAAAAATGAGCCTACATGTCTCAAAATACAACTCAACCTGGAGACCCGCTCGAGCGCCCAACCTCAAGCTTCGAAGCCAATAACAAAGACGCCCGCTGGCGTCAACTCCCCCGCTCGAGCGGGAAATCACTACTCCCAGAATCTTAAGCCGTCTGCCAAATTTGCTGGGAACCCCAAAAGTCCGCTCGAGCGGCCACTCCTCCGCTCGAGCGGAGGAAAGAATTTCTGGGTCGTCACATCCTTCCCTCCTTAAAAAAAATTTCGTCCTCGAAATTTGAGAAAACGAAATGGAAAACAGGTCAAACGTAAATAGAACACACCCTGTAATGTTCCAAAACTAGATCCACACTTGGGATAGGAAAGGATCACAAATACTTTCGATCAACATACATGCATCAAAATTTCAACGGACAAGGAATAACACTATCCAACTATAATCCCAAAGCCTATAACAACTTCTCAATTAACAACTAAGCGCACCACGTCTAGTGAATGCTCAAAACTCAATTTCAAAGACAATTCACTTTGTCCGGTTTCATACCAAAATTCCATTTGTATTTCAATTAACGGCATTACCACTCTTCATTCTATTTACCATTAACAAAAGGACCATGAAGGCCATTATACAATTACTTCTTAAAGCCACGCACATAGAGAAGTTCCTACTCAACTTCAAGAGAGGTCAATCAAAAGATCAATCCTACCTTAAGCTTTGAAATCTCTACAACCTTTTTCACTTCCTCCCTTACTTCCTTGAAGATCTATGCTTTTCTTTTCCATCTTTATTTCTTTCTATACATAAAAAGACTTAGACATATATATAGATGGTCACACATAAAAATATATAGAACAAAAATCCAATCGTTTACTCATTCCGAATTTGAAATCTCATAAACATACTTAAAATTACATAAAGAATTATGTTGGTAACAGATACATAATCAATTTCAGATAAATAATCCTTTAAGGTTTCCAATTTCTTATTCAATTATGCGAAATAAATTCCCACAGCATGCATTACGTTCAATCATAATAAAATTACCCTCCACGAAGTCTTTAACTAAGTCAGCCCAGCTGTAATAGTTCATACGAAATTTTGATTCGAGAGTACACATTCAAACTTATCTTATAATGCAATTTCCTCGGTGGGACATGACCATTACGGTTACATATAGTTCCCAAAATAACTTAATTACGTGGTTGGATTTAAATCTGCCTATGCAACATTGAATCAGATCTTAGTACCTACTAAATAAGGTTCTGCCTAAGAGGTACCATATCTTTCATTTACGAAAACATACTAAGATCATGTCATTATGTAGATTTTAATCCACATTCTCTACTTCTTGACGAAATCTGAACAGTGGGAAGAAGAATCCCCATTATAGACACCTGATCATGCCGTCATATATTCAAATCTAACTAATACATACAACTATCAAAAGAAGACCAGAAATTGAATCCAAAATCATACTTGACTAATCTTTTATAACCATAAAGTATAACATTTTCCTTTACTAACACTTTTCTTATCATAGCACAAATTAATTTGGCTCCCTTTTTCCACTATTCGACGATTCTTTATTTTCTCACTGGAGGACACAAAGTCACTTACATGGTTCCGTCTTTACAACTTGTAATTATACTGGGTCAGCAAACAATCATACAGAAATTAGAACCCAATTATCTGGCCTGATTAGTTAACATACATAGAGTTTCCAGTTATTCCTCGTACGTAGATTCTACCGAGTTCGTTCATAAGATCATAAATCAGTAATCATGTATAACAAAGGAATAATTTGATTTCGTAACATCAAGGCCCATGATTCTTAATAAGACGTAATTCTTGGTAAAATTAATTCAATGGGGTAATAAATCCATTTGTAATCACGTAGTGAGCATTGTACATATTGCTAACCCATTAACAAGATGGTATTTTCCCATGTCCATTTGTTTTCACCACAATCCATGATATCATGCAGAACGGTTCATATCATAACTTCTGTATAGGTGATGCTAGACAACGTGGCATAGTTACCAAAAAATATTTCACATGAATGATTTCTCGATCTTAAGTCACTTAAAGCGGTAGCTTCTCTGTTTACCCATTATTTAGTTTTAACTTCGAGGTAGTCAATAGCTGCCCCTTTTCTTTCGTTTTTGTTTTATACCATATCACAAATCACAGATTCCACAAACAAATCCCGATTACACATAAACTGAACTCATTCAACACTATCAATTCACGTCATGTTATGACAGACTGAACGGATAAATAGAAGCATATCCATACAAATTCTTAGTTATACTTGAATCAGAAACAAAATCAGAATTTATACTTGATCATAATCCACCCGTAGAAAACCGTCGGTGGTACCATCCGTACAAGACCGTCGATGGCAAAACATAATCCACCAGTACAAGACCGTCGGTGGCAAGAGATATCGTGTAACATACTTAAACCACGGTATTATTACCCCCCGGGCGAGGGCCATTAATACTTTTACATACATAGATCATCATTCCTTAATTCGTAACGTAACATATTAGAAAATAAAGCATTGCTTGTCATATCATGTCATTATCGTATACTTAACAAAATCGAATAATTCACTTCTTATATGGGTCACTGTATGCATAACATTCTCTTGCGGCCGGTCATACATAACATGAGTCAACTATTATACAAAACACAACTTATCAAAATACATAGCATGATAACTTCTCCAATCATAAGTCTAAACAGTACCATGACAAGGAAGACATCACTATATCATAACTAAATATCCATACTTATTGTTTAAGCACTTCATCTAAGTAAATGATAGATAACTATCAGTTCACAAATAACAATAAAAAAATTGCATGTGCATTACCTACCAATCATTTCCCCTTTTTATTCAACCCGAGGTGATCCTCTATCTTATTTCTGCCATGCTCTACACAACAATCAATCCCTATATATATATATACAAGGAATGTAACATAAGCATAAATCATACTCGTTAGCGTGAACATATTACATTTAGTGTTGCTATCAGTCTTTTCGTATGCACTAAGGATGTCATGCATGAAGCCTAAGTCTTTTCTAGACATCCTACAGCTCAATGGATCCGTGTGTGAGATAGCAACTCGTGCTCTGATACCACCTGTCACGCCCCAAACCCGCCCCTAAAAGTTTGGGCATGACCTATTCAAAAATGGACACTAAACCTGTTATATATATATATATATATCATACGGGGCCTGATCGGAAGCATTTAAGAAGATAAAATACATAGAATAACATCCATTGAGCTAATACTAACATGCCAGGATCACATACACGTACTCAGCCCCTTTACTGAGCATATAATTAAACATCATATAGATAAAATACATTTTCACTTAAATAGACAATTAACTAAAAATTTAATAAAACTTTAGTGAAATGCATGGGCTTGGTGCAGGTGCTGGACACCTTGAGGTTGACAAATGAAAGGCGAGCATCAAGGGTTAAGACTGACCACCAAGGTGGTCACCTACAGAACAGACATAACACCAAGTAAGCCAGGCTCAGTGAATAATAGTACATAACAAAACAGTACTTCATTGGAAACATAATATATCAATGCGTGTGAAATTGCAAAGTTAACATAGTTAGTCCGACATCAGATTGAGTTCATAACGCCTTAGGCCCAGTCTTGAAACATAATAACATGAAACATAATATCTTGCAGTATATTGGCTTTAAGCCCTTGAATATCACAACATTAAACTTTCAAACATGTTGGCATAAAGCCCTTGAAACATAGTGGCATAAAAGCCCTTGAAACTTGTGGCACGAGGCCCTTGAAACATATGGCACGAGGCCCTTGGAACATATGGCACGAGGCCCTTGAAACATATGGCACGAGGCCCTTGAAACATATGGCACGGGGCCCTTGAAAATGGCATGAAGCCCTTGTAACATGTTGGCACTAAGGCCCTTGAAAGTGGCATGAAGCCCTTGTAACATATTGGCACTAAGGCCCTTGAAAGTGGCATGAAGCCCTTGAAAGTGGTTCACTTTACATTCTTTAACTTTAACATACTTTAAACATTAACATAAGTACATTACATGCTTGATACATTAATAGGATTGCATAACATTTAACATGATTGCATAACATTTACATAGCATATGTAAACTTGTACCTTACTTAAGCTTGTAACATGTTTGAACTTGTAATATGCATATACTTGAAGACTTGTAGACTTGTAACATACATGAACTTGTATATACTTAGAACCATACTTGAAATAGAACATACTTGTCAAAGATAGAATACTTCACATCCTTATGAGGATCACATATCTTGTTAAACATTTACATACATGTCATAGGTTCTTAACGACCTCAGGTCCATAAACAACACCATAGAATAATCTCAATTTTAGACATATACTTAGCTTAAAGATGAACACGATTCCATAACATGATTCCATTTATGCACTAAAACGACGTAGTTTACTTCTAAATAATAGAGAATTATTATTCGTTATAAACAGGACAGAGTCATTGCAACGTCATACCGATGTAAGCCAATCTTCCAATATTCACATTGACTTTCAATCATCATAAATGTTCATGTAACATGTTCGTGTAACACTTACAAGAAACAAAGTGTTAGTGATAATAATTATCAATGATAAATAAAATATACATCTTCGTACTATTACTCACAGTGATTAGATGCTTGGTCGCCTCAGAATCGCCCTACACAATTTATAATACACCTAGGAATCGGGTCACATGTAATTATTCCGTTCTTCCCTTGTTTGATTCTCTTTATCCCATTTATATATCCCTTGGCAATTCAACATAAATCAAATTAAATCTTTGAATCGCATTTTAACATCCCACACCCAAGTTCATGTCATCCATATCCTTAGTAAATTATTCCTTCATTTTTCCTTTACATTATAGCATGAATTCCAATGTTTACCACATAGTTCATTAGAAATTGTAAACATAATTTTCAAACATTTCTAAATTCCAATTAAACTTGAACACATATAATTCAATATCTCAATTTCATGATTCTACTTCCAATTTGGGCAAAATCTTTGCTTAACATCATAAATCAACCTAGGGTTTTCAAGTAAATAAAGGATTTCCATAAAAATTCATACTTTTCATACCATGACCTTACAACCCGATTTCCTCCTTGATTATACATCTAAGGACCATACTCCATCACCTTAACCCATCAATTGGACTCCCAATGCTTAAATCCCGAAATCCCCAAATCATATAATTTACTCTATATGCTCAAAAATGCAAATTGTACATTAATACAATGGAAATACCACAAATCTAACTCTTAATGTAAGTATTGAAGAGTGTTAGAACCCTTACTTCAAGAATCAACAAAGGAGCAAGCTTGAGGAGAAACCTTCGCAAATCTAAATTCCAATCGGTTAAAAACATTGCTCTTCTCTTATTCTCCATCCTTGATGCCAAAATCATAGTAGATTGTTACTCAAACCAGAGGAGATCAAGGTTTTGGGGCTAGGGTTTCAAAGGGTTTCGGACTTAGGAGAAGAGGAAATAAGAGAGGGGAAAGAAAATGTCAAGAAATGAGCCAAAATCGCATTTTAAAAGCTGCTGCCCCGAAAATCCCGCTCGAGCGGACCTTTTCCCGCTCGAGCGGACCTGCTCTCAGCACAGATGTCGAAACTTTGAACAGGTATAACTCTCCCATCCGGACTCCGTTTTAGGTCGTTCTTGTGTCCAAATTGAAGCCCCGGAAATAAGCTTTCCAATGGTTCCAACCTCACATCCATATTCAAAGTGTGAAAAAAGAAAAGGGTAAATGAGTGACGGTTGGTCGTAAACGAATTATTCAAATTAAGGTTTTCAGTCCAATCTTACTTTACCATCATATTACCACCTCGACCAATATCCCTAAATAAAATAAGAACGTTCCAAATACGCTAATAAGATATCAAAAATGAGCCTACATGTCTCAAAATACAACTCAACCTGGAGACCCGCCCGCGCCTAACCTCGGCCGAGCGCGAAGACCAACAAAGACGTCCGCTCGAGCGTCAACTCCCCCGCTCGAGCGGGAAATCACTACTCCCAGAATCTTAAGCCGTCTGCCAAATTTGCTGGGAACCCCAAAAGTCCGCTCGAGCGGCCACTCCTCCGCTCGAACGGCCACTCCTCCGCTCGAGCGGAGGAAAGAATTTCTGGGTCGTCACAGTGGTTGTGCATACATTGCTTTGAAAATGCATTGCCATGCCTTGTCTGTCCTCTGCTGCAGCAAAACAGGTTCTTGCAGGAATTGATGGTCGGTCGACCATCTTTATTGCCGGTCGGCTACAAATGTTTGGCCGAGGGCATCATTTTTGGTCGATGACCAGTTTCCCATGGCCGGTGGTGTTTCCTCTTGGTCGATGACCTCCCACTGTGTTCAGGGAGCAATTCAGAAGCAACCTTGAGACTTGTGCAGTCTTCAGAGGTGCATAATAGTGTAAACAGAGGCAGTATGAGCATAGAGATGGATTTTCCGAGCAAAGCCGAGGATGTATGCATTCGTCCCTCTTCCCGAGGCTGTTTTACTGGCTTCAGTAGTTTAATTAATCTATTTAATTAATTAAGGGTCTGTAATATTTAATTAGCTTGTTAGTTAATTAATTTGTATTATTCTTTCGGACCCTCCGAGAGAGGGCGAATTGTGTAATAAGTATGCGTGTGTGTGATGCATGTCTTCCAACCTCCACTTCTTTCTTCCTTTTACTTAACCGCTTACGATGGTTAGTACTAGGTCATGTTTTGATTAGCATACTTTATGCTCGCATGCGTGCATCCATTCATCTGTATTGCATACACCGAGCTCGGCGCATCACGCTAACTGCATAGTATTTCAATTCCAATTTCAATACGTGTATCGAATTGTCGCATCTCATATGCCATCCTTAGGATTAGCCGAGCCTATTCTAGTTGCATTTTGCTTGCGACACATTAGCCATTTTAACATGAACTAGGATTATGCATGATTGCTAACTAGTTTCTTGTTTTGGCTTAGAGTACACTGTGAGTGTTTTATGCTTTAGCATCTTTGTAACAACCCCCACTCCACCCTAGTCATGCTTGCATGTATTACATGATCTTGTCCCAATGTGTTGCATTTGCATCCCTTGATTTGTTTTGCATAAATGTTACTTGAATGGTGTGTTCCTTATTGGTGTGTATGTGTTTCAGCCGAGGTCATCTTGAGCCTAGGTCACCCTTTTGATACTCTTACACTTAGGACCATCTTGGGATTTCTCTGGTTGACCTCCACCCGCACCTTGACATATTGGCCGAGATATCATTATCTAGGCCGAGGTGTTCACCACCAAGGCCGAGATGTGTACTATCTGGGCCAAGATGTTGCCCTTGAACCCAAGTGATCTTGCCCTAGACCGGTACAACCTAGACCGAGGTGTGGCACATCTAGGCCGAGGTGTGGCACAGCTGGGCCAAGAGTTGACCTTTCTAGCCGAGGTCATTGTCCCTTTGCTTGCCGAAGTCTTGTTATTAGCCGATGTCATTACTCGCCGGAGTCCCTTGCCGCCTAGCTTGTTGAACACACTTTGTCATAGTCTTGCCTTTTCAATCAGTCACCTTTTCAAGTAGAGCCAACCAACCGTTGCCACGTGTCCGGGCTAAGTGTTAAGTCAGCCGGCAAGCCTAAAATGTATCATTTTGTATCAAATCTTTGTTCTTGAGGAGAGAGAAGCTCTAGAAGGAGAAGGAGGAGTTTTAGAGTGAGAGAGTAGATAGCAAGCTTGATCTTTAGAGTTCAACCGGTTAGATTCGAGTATTAAGGTTAGAATCTTGATCAACTCTTGCTGTTCTTATTGACCACCTAGCTGCATTGCATGATTGAACCTGTTCTGCATGTCATGCATTGATTTAAAGTTGGTTTTTAGAAAGAGAAAGTTAGTGTTCATGAGTTCTTGAAGAAAAGCCTTGTTTGATTCGAAAGTTTGCAACAAGTTACATGTTTTTGTGTTTGTTTTCGTAAGATCTTCTAGTATGGGTACCCAGGTCCATGTTTTCGAACTCATAGCATGAAATCTCAGATTTTGTAATAACAAGTTATGATCTTTGCATTCATCTTCTTCATGATCTTCATGTTCATGTTCTTCATGTTCTTGAGCAGAGGGAAAACCCAGATTTTTCCCGACTTCATTTCCTTGAAAGTGGCCCTCGGGACCACACCTCGGCGAGAAGGTGTGGGACCTCGGCCAAGACTTGGTTGGTGCCCAGCATGTTTTCCCGAGATGGGAGACAGTGTTTTATTTTGATTTGACCTAGCATCTGAGGAATGCCGAGATCATCTGCATGCATGTGAAACTTATTTGGAAGTGCATTCAACAGATTTCTGCCATGTGTTTGTAGGACTTGGACTTGCCTTGACCCCGACGTTTGAAGAAATAAGTGAGTGGTATTTTAATAAAGTTATGTTACAATGTTTTAAGAAAAGTCTTGTTTTGCTTTGTTTTGGAAAGTATTTGTAAGCATGAATGAATATCCCTATTTGTGTATCCAACATTATATCTTGTTTTGATGACATTCTCGGGAAGTCCGTATGTGCTAGGGGACTATAAGCGTTTGTAGCACAAAGTTTGGAAGTCCGTATGTGCTAGGGGACTATAAGCGTTTGTAGCACAAGTCCTTAGTGTCTGGGGACTATAATGCAACGACACCATTGCTTAGAGATCTCTCTTGTCTTGTCTTGCCTTGCCACTGACGGTTTTACCGCATGGGTTTGTTGTCCGGAATGTCATCTCTTGTATTATATTGATATTAGTAAGCATTCCTTGAAGCTTTGAAGGATTTGATAGATGAGCTTGATTTATTCCATGTGTTGTTTTGTTAAAAGATCTCGGATATCATTCATGTAAACCCTTTATTATTTATACCATTCACTGAGTATCCAAGCTCACCCTCTCTATATATATGTAGGTGATGAGCGGTGGCTGACGCCTAGATGTGTTTGCCGATGTGTTTTTGGATTCGTGTTTTGCAACATCTTGAAGATCATGCTTCTTAGTTATTTCCTTGTATTTTGTATTTGATGGCTGAGAAGCCTTTTGGTCAAGATGTAATTTTTGTACTCCATTTTGTTGTATATAAGCTATTGTAAGATGTATGTCATTTCATTTAACTTAAGCACTGCTCTTATGGACTACTTAGCTTTTATTTATTGCTTCCGCATTTGTAAGCCCCATATGTTTACTCTGATTTGTGTGTGTGATCTTGTAAGTGGCCTTTGGTAGTCTCGAATTACTGGCCATCATGGCACCATTCTACTAGGGCCGGGATAGGGTCGTGACAGAATGGTATTAGAGCCCGAGTTCCTCATAGTACGTTATTCACACACTTTGAGTCCTAAAGAGCATAGGATTTCCCTTAGAAAGATGTTAGGATTGCACCATGTTGCTTGCTACTTGACAATATGTGCATCATCTCGGCATAACTGCTTGTTGCTTGCATACATACTTTATTGCGCATTTTGTTTTAAAGTCACACTTTGCATACTCATAGCACTATGAGGAGAGGAAGACCACCAGTTGGCCGAGATCAATCAGAAGACAGATTGGACCGACTAGAAAGACTAGTTGAAGGTTTAACTCGGGAGTTGAGACAAATGAGACAACAGAATGCTAGTGCTACATCTACCCAGGCCGAACAGACTAATGGCCGACATGCAGTTCCACCTCCACCTCCTCCAGTACCTCAAGTGCCTCCACAGCCAGCCCTGTATGGGGATGGAACTATGACTCTGATTAAGGAGTTCAAAAAGATGAACCCGCCAAGATTCCAAGGGGGCATAGAGCCGATGAAAGCCGAAGCATGGGTCTTAGGAATGGAGAAGCTATTCGAGATCTTCCCCAGCACAGATGCTTAGAAGGTGGCATTGGCCGCGTTCACGCTAGACGATGACGTTCGAAGATGGTGGATGATGACCCGAGAAGGAAATCCTGATTTAACTTGGGCCAAATTTTTGGAACTGTTTTACAACAAGCATTTTCCCCTTAGTGTTCGAGATCGCAAGACCACGGAGTTCCAGACTTTGACACAAGGAAACAAGACAGTGGCAGAATATGACCGTGCTTTCACCGAATTGGCGAGGTACGCGCCTCATATGGTCAGTGATGAATATAGGAAAGCTAGGAAGTTTGAAAGCGGACTGCGTGGACCGATACAGGATAGAGTCAACATGCTCAACATGCCGACTTATGCCGGAGTCTTGGACAAGGCTATTCTTGCAGAAGCTAACTTGAACTGATATCAGAATGTAGGAGAGAATCAGAGAAAGAGACAGAACTATGATAACCGCCGAGTTCCATTTAACGCCAAGAAGAAAGCGAATGTGGGTAGCTCCAGCAACTCGAACCAGGAAAGTAATACTAAGCCGATGTGTGCAAGTTGTGGGAAGCCGCATTCCGGGGTTTGCCGTTGGGCGTCAGGCGCCTGTTTTGAATGTGGAGAAATGGGTCATCGTGTGAGAGACTGTCCGAAGTCAAAGATTGATGATGGTAAGAAAAATGGGTGCACCTCGGGTTTCAGAGGTAAGAAAAATGGGAGCACCTCGGGTTTCAGAGCATATAATGTAAATAAGATTCACATCATGATTAGTAGAGGCCAATCTTTTGATCGAGCGAGCGGGAGTGCTCAATTCATGATCTTCCCCTCTAGGACCTAAGTTCCCGAGCCAAGACAATCTTGGTGATGACAGACACGTGGCCTTTGGCACGAGTCATGGGTTTCCTAAATTTTCCAAAAATATTTAGGTGGCGACTCTGTATCTGGCAAAGCAGTCCATTTTTGGCAATTTGATTCAAAATCGATTTTCCAAATGATTTGCTGGATTTGGACTCTTTGGTGTTTATCTATTTCATATTGCACTTGTGAGATCAAATTCAGAACCGCAGGAGTCCAATACTATAGGGCTAGTCGTCTTCCGAAAGGAGCACAAAAAGTCAAGCTACAAATACGTTACCAGATTGATTTTCTCAAGGATCTCATACGGCCCAACATATCTCGGTGCCAATTTTCCTTTCACTACAAACTGCGTTTCCCTTTCATAGGAGTCACTTTGATGAACACATGATCCCCAACTTCATATTCTTTATCTCTTCTTCAGACATCTGCATAACTCTTTTGGCGGCTTTGTGTAATTTTCAATCTTTGTTAGATCAATTTCACATTTTTCGTCATTTCTTGCACAAGTTCTGGTCCCAACAAAGGTCTATCTTTTCGTCATTTCTTGCACAAGTTAGATCAATTTCACCTACCTCGGCCCAATTGATCAGAGAGCAGAATTTTCTACCATACAGAGCTTCATAAGGAGCCATTCCAATGCTTAAATGATAGCTATTGTTTTACACAAATTCAGCCAAAGGTAGATGAGTCTCCCAATTTCCTTAGAAGTCTAACACGCACATCTGCAACATATCTTTCAATGTTTGAATGGTCTGTTTGGCATGGCCATCTGTCTATGGGTGATAAGCACTGTTAATCTCAGTTCAGTCCCCAAGGCCTATTATAAACTCTGCCAGAATCTCAAAGTAAACTTGGGATCTCTGTTAGACACTATGGAAACTGGAACTCCATGCAATTTCACAATCTCATTCAAATATAAATTAGCCAACTTATCCGCATTATACAAAGATTTTATAGGCAAAAAATGGGCAGATTTAGTTAATCGATCAATAATGACCCATATAGAATCTATACCTTGGGAGTAGCGAGGCAATCCAATAATGAAGTCCATCATGATATGCTCCCATTTCCATTCCGGTATTGGAAGCGGTTGTAGTAATCTAATAGGTCGTTAATGTTCAGCTTTAACTTGTTGGCAATGCAACCATCTAGCCACAAAATCAGCAATGCTTTTCTTCATTCCAAGGCACTAGAAATTCTATTTCAAGTCATGGTACATCTTCGTATTCCCCAGATGTATAGAAAAATTGAAGTTGTGAGCTTCAATCATGATATGTTTCCTCAGGTCAAAATAATCCGGCACACAAACTCAATTATGAAATTTCAACACATTATTGTCAAGCATAAATCCTGACCTCGGTTTTGAGTTCATTTCATCCACAATCTTCTTTAAAAACTCATTTTCAAGTTGTTTCTCTTTAATTTCTTCAATTATTGCAGGCTGTGTAGAGATGGCGGCTAGGAGTCCACCTTGTTCACGCAACACAATTTCAATCTCATTCTTCACCAAGTTACTTAATAATTCTTTCTGGCCAGTGAGCAAACAAGACAATTTCCCAATTGATTTTCGGCTCAAAGCATTTGCAACGGTATTGGTTTTCCCCGGATGGTACAAAATCTACAAATCGTAATCTTTTATTAGCTCAAGCCACCATCTCTGTCTTATGTTCAATTCTTTTTTAGTGAAGAAATATTTCAAGCTTTTCTGGTCAGTATACACCTCGCAAGTCACACCATACAAATAGTGTCACCAAATTTTTAAAGCAAACACCACAGCTACTAATTCAGGATCATGAGTTGGGTAGTTCTTTTCATGTTGGCAGAGTTGCCGAGAAGCATAAGCAATTACCTTCCCATTCTTCATTAACACACACCCCAAACCTTTATAGAAAGCATCACTATAACTCTGAAACCCATCGGTTTCGTTAGGCAATGTCAAGATAGGTGTAGTTACCAATCTAGTCTTCAATTCTTGGAAGGCTAATTCTCGCTACTCAGTCCAATCAAATGATACATTTTTCTGAGTCAACTATGTCAATGGCATGGCAAATTTTGAGAAATCTCTTACAAATCTGTGGTAGTAACCAGCAAGTCCCAAAAAACTTCTAACTTCGGATACATTAGTTGGTCTTAGCCAGTTCACAATAGCCTTAATTTTTTGCAGGTCAACTGATATGCCATCTTTGTTGATTACATACCCTAAAAATGCAATGTTATCAAGCCAAAATTCACATTTGGAAAATTTTGCATACAACTTCTTTTCTCATAAAATCTGTAAAGCAGTTCTCAGATGATTTTCATGTTCTTCCCTGCTTTTGGAGTAAATTAGTATATCATCAATAAATACAACTATGAATTCATCAAGAAATTGTTTGAAAACCCTATTCATTAGGTCCATAAACGCTGTAGGTGCATTAGTTACCCCAAATGGCATTACAAAAAATTCGTAGTGCCCGTACCTAGTTCTGAATGCAGTTTTCTTTATGTCTTCTGCCTTGGTGATACCCGGATCTAAGATTTATCTTCGAAAACACTTGTGCTCTCTAAAGTTGGTCAAATAAATCATCTATTCGGGATAATGGGCATTTATTCTTAATGATTATATTGTTCAATTCTCTGTAATCTATACACAATCTTAACGATCCATCCTTCTTCTTTACAAATATGACCGGAACACCACAATGTGAAGTGCCCGGGCGGATAAATTTCTTGTCTAAGAGTTCTTGGAGTTGAACTTCTAATTCTTTCAATTCAAAAGTTTACATTCGGTATGGCATTTTGGAAATTATTTGTGTTCTAGGTTTTACATCAATGGTGAATTCAATTTCTCTATCAATTAAGTCCCTAGGCAATTCTTTCAGAAACGCGTCGGAAAATTCACAAGCAATAGGAATAGGTTCCACATTAGAACTATCTGAAGTCTTAGTCAATACACCGCACATATATTCCCTACATCCTTTCCTAAGCAGTTTAATAGCTTTCATGGTAAAAAACAAATATGGGGGTGGAACTACCCCATTCTCAGCAAACACAAATTCAGGTAACCCAGGTGGACGAAACACAACAAATTTATTCACACAATCAATAGTTGCACAGTACTTCGTCAACCAGTTCATACCCAGTATGCAGTCAAAATGATCAACACCTAATGGCAATAAATCAACATAAAACGTCACATCACCAATCACAATATCACATGTTGGATAAACATAAGCACATACCATAAAACCCCTCAGATGGCATATATACAGATAATAAATAATTCATGGGTTCTAAAAGTCTAGTTAATTTATGAGAAAAGGCATATGACACAAATGAGTGTGTAGAACCAGAATCTAACAAGACATATGTATTTTGGGCACAGATGGAAATTATACCTGACACCACAGACTCCGTGTTCTATACATCCCCAAGCACTAGTGCGAACACTCTCCCTTACCTTAATGTTTCATTTCCAGCGTTACCCCTGGCATTAGTTCTTGCATTTGACCTCGTTACAAAGGTAGATCTAACTGAACTTGCTACAGGGCGATTGGCATTCTCAGACCCGAGTGGACAATCTTTCATTATGTGGCCAACTTTGCCACACCTATAACAAGCAACAGATGCATGGTAGCACACACCTCTATGCTTCCTTCCATAATTTGGACAAACTGGTATAAACTCACTACTCTAACTTGAGCCACTTGTAGACCCTATGTTTTGCTTTTTGCTTCCAAAGGAGCTGCCATTTCTAAACTTGTTCCCCGATCTCTTACCTCTCCATTCTATTGTTGTTGGGGCCTTGCTTTGTTTCATAGATACTAAGGTAGCTTCTACCATTAAGGCTCAGTCAAGCACCTCCACGTACGTAGGCAACTTCAAGACGCCAACCTGATCAAACACTTCCAAAGTCAAACCTCCTTCAAATTTTCATGCCTTTTTGTAATCGGTATCCACCATGTGTGGAGCAAACCGGGCTAATTTAGTGAACTTAGCTTCGTATTCAGCTATTGACATATTACCCTGCTTGAGTTTTTGTAATTCAGAAACTTTGTGGTCCCGAAAGCATTGAGGGAAATATTTGTCGTAGAAGATTTCCCTGAATTGAACCCATGTCATGTTCCCATTATCATTTCGGATTAGCAACCACCACCTTCGAGCTTTATCCTTTAAAGTATAGGTGGCCAAGAGCCTTCTGTGTCTCGGAGTAGGGAAATACTTCATATAGTTTTTCCATTTCAAGTAACCATGTCTCTACCTTTAATGGTTCAATACCACCCAAGAAAGTTGGTTTTATCTTCATAAACCTCTGAGTCAGGTTGATTATATCATTGTTATCCGTCTCATTTTGTACTGGCGACGGTGGAGGGGGCAAGGGTGGTTGTCTCAAAGAGTCTGTTAAGGCTACAAGCATCTATTCCATGCGACTCATGCGAACCTTAGAGGATTCAGCTGTACCGTCACCTCTTGTATTTTCCATTTGCTATAGGTAAATAGAGCACTTATAAACATAGGCAAATAATTCTTTTCACAGCGAAGTATTCAGTTCCAGTTCATTCTTTTCAATTCATATGTTCATGTTCAGATTTAGTTTTCACATTTACAGAAATTAACACTCACACTTGCAGATGAAATGTCCCAAATTCTTTGTAGGACATCTTATAGCTCATATGGACTCATGTGTGTGATAGAACACTTGCTCTGATACCACCATGTCACAACCCAAAGCCACCCCTATATGTTTAGCGTCATAACCACCCAGTAATCATAGGATCACCAAAGGCCTCTGACGTGAAAATCATATAAGAGAGGGGTTGCGGAAACAAATATACAAAATACAACGTCCATTGAGCTGTGCAGACATACATGAGACAATTAATTTAAAACTTTATATATATATGACGTCAAAAGTTCATAAGTTATGCAACACCGTACATGTATCATCAAAAGGGACTGAGCCCAGTGTACATTTAAACAAAATAAAACAAAAACAAAAACATCATTAACATGATTCACCAAACTCGACTTTTCCAAATGGAAACCTCCCTGGGAGGCATAGTGGCTGGCTGACCCAAACTTTCCAGGCAGTAGCTTAGGCATAGCCATACGCCTGCTTATCTACATACATAATATAAATAGTGAGCGAAAGCCCAGTGAATAATAATAAAGTAAAGATTTTAATGAATAATGTCCATAACAGATATAGATTTCAAATCTCTTATCCAAATAGAAACATCAGTATATTCGTATAAAAAACAGAGTCATGTTCATATTCATGTCCAAATTATGCATGGTACATCCATTAGCATTAACATATCTCTTTGGCCAAGCATATTAAGTTCCATAATGGAACCTCCGGTACTAGGTAACATATCTCGTATGTGGGCCACGGTATTGTTTTCCCTGGGCAAGGGCCTAGGCCACGGTATTATCTCCCTCGGGTGAGGGCCTCATGACCATAAGCCACATTATTATGTCCCCTAGGTGAAGGCCTTTGCTAAGGATACCACAATTACATTTCAAATAATTGAATCATCATTCAATCATACAAAACGTAGCATTTTTGAAAACTAATCATTACATATCATCAAAAAATAATTACTGTCAAACATAACTTTAGAGAGTTTTTACTCATAGATGGCTCTAATAGCAAAACAGAGATAGCATACGAATTAGGTGATTAATGGCGCGTGATCTACACAAACATATAACAGATACACTTATTGAAACACACACTCGGAATTTCTTTAACTTGGTTCTTTCTTATCGTGGTGTGTTTCTAATCTTTATCCTCATTATTATGTCTTAATTATAGCCTAGGAATGTGTAATAACCCGACCCTCTATATGCTTTCTGGTATGCTTCCTGTTCCTTATATTGTGTAGTTATCCGGCTAATATGGAATTCCGTGTGAGCCTAAACTTAATTGTGTGAAAAATATGGTTATGAAACTATATCTGTTACCTAGGAGGAAAATCTATTACAATTGAGATGTTTGGATCAGGAATTGGAAGCCTTAGAAGCTTAATAATCTAAAATTGATTTTACATTTGAGGTCAGCATGATTTTTAAGTCTTAATACTATTTTCTGTGAAATTTTGATTTGGAAAGATTAAACTGATTGGATTTCATCCTTATTCACCTTTTATATATATGTATCTATGTTCTTTAAACATTGGACTTGGAAGCTATTTTCATAAATATCTCCTGAGAGAGTTAGAGAGGAAGAGGAGAAGGTCTTTAAGAGAGAAGATTAGGGAGTTGAGAGGGTTTGTAGAGATTGGACCAAGGTATGTTTGAATCATCTTAAATAATCTCTCTTTAACCTCTTCTTAAGTGTAGTAAAAATGCTTCCATGCAAGTTAGAGTTGTCTTTGAGACCAATTTTTTTCAATTGTTTCATTGGAGACCATTCTTAGCATGTAGTTGTTTGGAGATACTTTGGATTATATGGAGAAATTATGACAAATTCCTTGAATTCTCGTGTTGAAATTACATGTTTATGCATGTGTATGGTTGGTATGTTTAAGGGAATTGAGTTGTAGGTATGAAATTGAAAAAAAAGGGTTTAACTTAATTGATGTTGTAACTTGTGATCTTTGTAGCATTACACACTTGTAATTCATGTTATTGTAATGTTGAGCCATTGTATTGCATTAATTTCCCCTTATTTTATGCTTGATATTGAGTTTGCCAAGTTGAAAAGTTACTTGAATTTTCGGACTACAAACAGAGCAAATCGCCGCACGTGCGGGAGCACTACCACACGTGCAGGGGTCATGGCTGCACGTGCGGAAAACAAAGCATTTTGGGTCTTTGGCTACTGGAAAAAAGGCACGTGTGGGGCTTCACCGCGTCACGGGAAAGCCATCGCCGCGTGCAGCCATCTTTGCCGAAATTTTATTCCGCTCCATTTTACGTGCTTGACCCTCTGATATTATTGAAATCTGTATTTGATGCCTTTAAATGTTTGTAAATTCATTTGAAACGAAATGAATCAAAAAAATGATTTAAAAAGGGAAAGGAACTAATTTGTGAGTTGTGCATATGTGTAGGTCACAATCCAAGAGGAACTATCGCTCCACTACAGCACAGTGAGTACTAGTACTGCAGTTGTACATTTACCTACAATTAATAATTATTATTAACGCTCTGTTCTGTGCGAGTTAATTACGTTAACATTTATAAATGATTGGAAAATCTGCGCACATTAGTACGACTCTAGAATTACTCTGCTTTGTTGATACCTGGGCCCAAGGCCAATCTATAAAATTTGTTAGGCCTAAGGCCAATCTGTAAATTTTGTGGGCCCTAAGGCCAATCTGTAAAATCTGTTAGGCCTAAGGCTGTTCTGTATGTTACTGGGCTTGAAGCCACTCTATTTAAAGACTGGGCCCAAGGTCGCTCTGGAAATAGTTATAGAATCAGATTAATCATATGTTCTCTGCATTTATATACATTATAGTTCAAGTTAATCATTACATTGTTTAAGTACTATTATTCACTGAGCTTCGCTCATTCCATGTTATATCTGTCTTTGTAGGTACTCAATCCGGAGGTCAGTCCTAGTCTGGCTTAGACCACTTGTCTTTTGCTCATTTCACCGCGACCAAACATTTAGACGAAGCTCATTCATTTTTGTGGAGTCCTTGCAGAGCTTTTAGCTTGGTGCACTAAATCTTTTGTCTGATGTTGTAAAACATGATTAACTTCTCTTAACCTAGTTTTGTTACATCCTCAGACTCGGGGATGGGTCTGTTTATTTGTGTATATATATAACTACATGTGTGTCTATTATGCGATAAATTACCTAATGTTACGTCTATGATCCTGGCATGTTAGTATTAGCTCAATGGATGTTATTTTGTGTTGTTAAATGCTTCCGTTCAGGCTCCATATGTTATACATATTGAACTTGGGGCGTGACAGAATGCCTAGGATGCAATGAGGTAGCCAAAACATGTTCTTCAACACTTAGTTAAAATTTGTTCAAAATAGGATCCTCGCTTGAGTGCAACTTCCTTCGCTCGAGCGGAGGTTCAAACATAAGGGTGGTCACTCGAGCGCAGATTAGGTCACTCGAGCAGTTTGTAAACTCTGCAAAGGTATTGTTTGCTTGATTTTTCTACCCGACGGCCACTCGATGGTCACTCTAGCGTGAAACTAAGGTCTTCGCTCGAGCACAATTCTTGTCACTCGAGTGGTCTGCAAAACTTGTAAATTTCTAGTAGCATGCATTTTACGCTCGAGCCAACTTTTAGTCGCTCGAGCAGAAATGCAAACAAAGCGTGCTCGCTCGAGCGTAGAATCTATAGCTTGAGCATAGAAGTAGAATTATGGAATTTTCAGATTTGTTTCTAAGCTTCAAAACTCGAATTCAAACCAACAAATCATGTTCTTTTGTGCCAAAAGCTTAAGGAAACGTGTGTAAACTTGGAAAACATTGGGAATTCAAAATCGTTTCACAAATTCAAAGCCCAAAAGCATGCCCATTGTTCAAAATCAAACTTGAAACTTTGAAACCACAACATGCATGCAATCATACAAACTCCAACCTTCTAAAACATGATCAAATAAGATGAATTGATGGAAAGCATAATAAATTCTCAAAACTAAGGTAGAATTGGGACATGCATGTGAGAATTCTTAACTATTAAACTCAAAATGTAAGAAAATATGCATGTATGCATGGAATGTTCTTCCTTCCTAATTCATAAGCTCAATTATAGCATTATTCGACTTAATTCTTACAATTCATGTCCTAGATATCATAATTATATTGTCTAAGTATTGAATCCTTACCTAAACTTCTCAATTAAGCTCTAGGTGACGAATTCACCTAGATTCCAATCCAAATCCTTGAATTCCCAAGTTAATTCTTTTGTTTGAACTCAATTCTCTCTTAGTCCCTCTCTCTATACATTTGGAGTCTCAAAGATGGTAAAATGAGTATGTGAGTGATGCTCTACAATCAACTTAAGCCTTATATAGGCTTGGTTAGTGGTGATTAGTTAAAGCTAATCAAATGGATATTAATTATTCTAATTATTTTGTTCCAAATTGAATTTTAATCAAACTTACCATCAAATTCTAAAAATTCCAAATAACACATAAATCAAGTCAATTTCGTGATCAAATGGCGATAAAGCCTTTAATTCACAGAACAAAACAAAAACACAAACAAATCTTTCTATGATAAAAAGATAGAAACACAAATAATGTAACATACATGCAATTAATTCATAATTTCATCTTAATTACTTATTAGGCATCCTTAGTCATGATTTAACAATTAATCATAGACCAGGGTTGTTACAGCTTCAATAAGAACATTTGATTGGGCTTCAATCGGTTTAAGTGGAGACACTAAAGTAAGTGGGCCAGGGTTCTCCACATTCTGTCTTTCCAAACCCAACTCCAAACCATCACAAAGCCCTTCATATTGGGCTTGACTTAAAACCACCTCCAAGTTAATAGTGGGCCTAACAATACCATTATCACTAAGGCTTCTCATCAAAGCCAAAAGGCCCAAAATTCTCAATGACTATACAGTTTCCCACTACTTGACTCTGTACTGATTTGCTTTGCATGCTTGTCTTGGTACCAGAAGAGTCTACAGCCGCAATTTGGGTTTCCAATTCTCTAGCCGTTTCCTTTACAATTGAGACAGTGAGAGAATTACAATGGCCTACATGCATTAACCCTGTCTTCTTCATGTCAACCCATTGATTCTTTGCGACCTCACCTTGAGCGTCCAAGTCATCATTACTGACAATCTTGTTAGCATCATCTTCCTCTTTGCCCGTCTGTTTGAACATAGAACTCTGATTAACTCTTTCATGGCTACCATCGTTCACCTATGACTTACTTTCATTTACAACCTCTTCAGAATGATACCCATGGCTCTGTTGCATACACTCCACTACTCTTATTGGATACGAGATTCCCATGCTCTCCATGATAACCATATTATCTATAATTTCCACATGTGATGTAATAATTTCCACCTTACCACATTTTAGTGATGCCATACTCAACGTTTTGTCATGAATACCCACCACTTCACCCCCACATCTCTCTACTCTTTTTAAAGTTTTTAGAGTTCCACAAATTTGGTGGAACTCCATAACAATACAACCATGTCAATCTTTTGCTATCGACTATCATCCCTCTCTCCCATTCCGTTGCCGTTTCACACCAGTCCTCAACCCATTTGCTAATGATAATGCTTCTATTCATCATAGCTTGAACTAATGAAAAAGTTACAAACACGATTCTACCCCCACCTTCCTTCACTCCAATATTTTGTAAGCCTCTGTTTTGCAAATCTTCCTTAAAATCTCTAAAAATAAAAAAAAATAAAAAAAAAAAAAAGAGAGTTTTCAACTTGACCACTAGGGTTTTGAATAACCACCCATTCTCATATTCTTCCTCATGCAATCTCAATTCCTTGTCCTTCTTTAGCGCATCACCTTTCACCACCTCAGCATACATACTCTTCCTCCTTGGTTCCCCAACTGCTTCTCTGATAACATTTGATGGTTCATATGTTGCCTTTGACAGTTCCTCCTTGCCAAAATCAACTTTCTTTACTGTCAGGATTTTATTATCACACCATACACCATTTGTTTTCTGTATTGCTACTCCCGCTGCTACTAGGCAATCAAACCTTACAAATCTGAATCTTGATCATGTGGCCTTTCTTCTTTTGGTTAGAATGAACACATGATTCACTACCCCAAATTTAGAGAAAAGAAAGAACAGACCTTTTGGATTCATTGCTTTTGGTAGATCATCCACAAACATTGTATGAATACCAAAATTTGCTGCAAGATCTCGACCTCTTTTCCTGAACACCGGTTGCCAACCTCCTTTGTTAACCTCCACACGACCTTCTCTGTCACCCATGTCTCTTCCCTCAAAAATAAAATTATTGCAAGTAGAGTCACAGTTAGTGGTAAATAGAATCAAAACCAATGGTAAGTATTGTGTTTATAAATGCTAATTATTTAATGATATTTTACTATTACTTAATCATACATCACTTACTAATTAATGATACTTTAATTACTATTCAATCAAACTTTATTTACTACTTCATCAGACTTGATTTATTATTCAATCAAACTCACTTACTACTCAATAAAACTCCCCTTACTATTGATTGGTAAGTAGAATCACAACAAATAGTAAATAATTATATTTATGAATGATAAGTATGATTTCGACATTGAGTTTTACAATCCATCTTGATAGCGATAATGATTAAATATGAGCCCACTTATTACTTAATAACATCCCACTTATTACTCTATCAAATTATTATTATTATTATTATTATTATTATTATTATTATTATTATTATTATTATTATTATTATTATTATTATTATTATTTTGATATTTTAGGTATTTTTAAAAAGATTTCAATTTATAAAAATTACTAATAGGTTTTTATTTATCCTACTCAATGATACTTGATTTACTACTTCATTAAGTTGACTTATTATTCAATCAAACCCCATTTATTACTCAATCAGGTTTGACTTACCACTCAATTAAATGACATTTACTACTCAATGAGACTCCACTTATTACTTTATCAAACTTGACTTACTACTTATTTAGGTACTATTTTATTTTACTCCGGTGCCTTATTTATCTGTTAATTTAAAAAATGACCTTTGGTAACCTCAGTTATCAATTAGTTGTGATGTCTAACCTCTGAGTACTGGGGTCGGGTCAAGTCATGACAATAACGAATGGTAAGGAGAGTCACAATGGGTGGTTAATGCAATTAAACGAATGGTAAATATTGTATTTATGAACAATAAATATTATATTAATAAATTGTTTGTATTGCTATAATAAGTGCTAAATAATGTCATAATTAGTTGTAAGTAATTAAATGTCCACTTACTATTTTATTAAACTAGACTTACTACTTAATGAGATTTACTTATTATTGAGTGATAAGTAGAATGAATGGTAAGTAGAGTCACAATGAGTGGTAAGTACAATAAAAACAAATAGTAAGTACTATGTTTTTAGATGTCAACTATTATGTCAATAGGTTGTAATATTGTTATAATAAGTGATAAGTAATGTCACAATTGGTTTTAATAAATTAAAATGTCCACTTACTACTCTATTAGACTTGAATTTTTACTTAATAAGATTTCACTTACTATTGAGTGGCAAGTAGAACGAATGGTAAGTCTCAATGAGTGGTAAGTACAATGAGATTAAATGGTATGTGTTGTGTTTATGGATAGTAAGTAATATTTCAATAAGTTGTAAGTATTGTTATAATAAATGGTAAGTAATATTACAATTGGTTTTAAAGTTTAATAATAATAATAATAATCTACTAACTACTCAATTAAATATGACTTACTACTCTACCATACTAGATTTAGTATTCATTTAAGCTATACTTACCACTCAATCAGACTCCGCTTATTATTCCATTATATTTTATTTTTCTTATGACTTAATAAAACCTCATAACTTTTCTTTAATTAGATGAAACGTTATTATAACAAAACCTTAAAATTGAATTAAAAACATCATAGAAGGTTTTTTTTTTTTTTTAAATAGAGATATTTGATTGTGCACAGTAAATTTATAAAAAAAAAATTGTGAAATAATTAAAACTTCAAAAAAATTTGATATGAAATTCATATAAATTATATAAAGTATACAAATTTATAAGTAATAAAATAAAATTATGGATCTCAAATTATTAACTATTGTGGTAAGTTGAAAAATCATATTTTTGTTTCAAAACTAGTGAATACTACATATTTAACAAGATTTACTAACTAATTTATTTTTATAAATTTTTAATAAAATTAAATTTATTTATACATTTTTTATTTATTATGCTTATTCTTCACAATTAATATTTATAGAAGTTGAATTTATAAATTAATTGATATTCACACTCCATATAATATTTATAAATTTATTAAAATATAACAGAACTAATATATTTTTCAAAACTATTACCGTTTCTTTGTTCAGCCATTTTATTATTTGAAGATCACTTTATCTTTTTCAATGATAAGTTGAGTTTTATTAAGTGGTGAGTATTGTTACATTAAATGGTAAGTATGACAGAATGTGCTAGTAAGTCAAACTCATTTTGTTCACTACAAGAAATCACATTTTTGCCGATTAAAAATTTGGTTGGCAAAAGTCTATTTTTACTCAGCAAAAGTTATTCGCGACTAATTTTTTTGGTCGTCACTTTGGTCGCCAATTGAGGGTCAGCAAAAGTAATTAGCGAC
Source organism: Camellia lanceoleosa (assembly GCA_025200525.1). Taxonomy (NCBI): domain Eukaryota; kingdom Viridiplantae; phylum Streptophyta; class Magnoliopsida; order Ericales; family Theaceae; genus Camellia; species Camellia lanceoleosa. The sequence continues at coordinate 73,133,341 of CM045758.1, read as the reverse complement.
CAAAACTTTTGTTAGTTGGGAAAAAGTAGGATTTGCCGACTATATTTTTGGTCGCTAAATATATGATTACTGTGACTAATCCATTTAGTCGCTAAAACACTTTAGTCGCGAAAAGCGACATATTCCCGACCAAAACATGTTAGTCGCCAATTGTTACATTCCATAACCAAAAAGTTTGATCGCTAATTATTGCATTCCATGACCAAAAAGTTTGGTCGCCAATTGCCACATTCCACGACTAAAAAGTTTGGTCGCCAATTACCACATTCCATGACCAAAAATTTTGGTCACCAATTGTGACATTCTGCGACCAAAAATTTTGGTCGCCAATTGTGACATTCTACTTCCTCTTAGTTTGGTTGCCAATTGTCACATTCCATAACCAAAAAGTTTGGTCGACAAAAGGAATGTTTGTGCCAACATGCAACAAAATAAACATGTAATTCATAATAATCTATCCAATCCATTCAATATAATCTATAATTTACAATAATCAAGCAAGCCAACAATTCACCTGAATCATGAACATTCAACAAAATATATAAATTATCAAATTCTGAACCTGTTTAATCAAAGTCAGCAGCTATTATAAGTTTTCATCCACAAGTAAATCCAAACTACATATTCCTTCAATTAAAAATCCGCTTGTAATCTATGTAATCATCCAATTCACATCCATCTAGCATTAAAATTTAAAACATATTCCTTAAGTGAAGAATAGAACTCCCTTCGCAAAGCATCAATAGCTTTCATTGATTGAGCAAAAAGAAAATTCTTCTAGCACTATTCATATCCAGTTACGTCTCTTTCAGCTTCTTTCTAGCCCTCATAAGACCAGAAAAGAGCAAGGTGATCACTGTAATCACGTGAAAATTGTGCTTTTCCTGCTTCTACTAGCCGAAAAGACACTACAAGAATTTTCTCTTTTGGCAACTAAATTTTTAGTCGCCAAAAGTCATTTTTTAGTTGCCGATAGGCTTTAGCGACTAAATTTTTTGGTTGGAAAATTAGTAGCCGAAGAGTAGTCGGGAAAGCTAATTGGCGACTAAATTTATTTTAATCGCCAAAAGATTGGAAAATTAATTAAATAATACATTTTCGCCGACCAATTTTTTTTTCGCCAAAAGCCTCAATTATTGTTAATGACCAATGATTTAGTCCCGAAAAAATTTTTAGCTACTAAATTTTTTAGTTACCTAAAGCAAATACTAGTGTTTTGGCTACTAAAATTTTAGTTGCCTAAAGTCAAACTCTTTTGGCTACTAAAATTTTAGTCGGCAAATAGTATTTGTTTGGGCTACTAAAAATTTAGTCGCCTAAACTTCCACATTTTTGGCTACTAAAAATTTAGTCGCCTAAACTCCCCACATTTTTTGCTACTAAATTTTTAGTCGGCAAAAGTATTTTTATTCTTTAGCTTTTGTTTTTAGCTACGAAATATTTTAGTCGCCAAATGTTTGATTTTCTTTTGGCTACAAAACTTTTAGTAGCCAAAGGTTTGATTTTCTTTTGGCTACAAAACATTTAGTAGCCAAATGTTTGTTTGTTTTTTTTTTTTTTTTTTTTTTTTTTTGGCTACAAAACGTTTAGTCGGCAAAAACATGATATTATGTTTTATTGCAAATATTATAATGTATCCATCACCTGTCTGTATTCCATGCAACCTGTAATACGTATATAAATAAAATAATACATAAACTATCAATCATCCCACAATCTGCATCGTATACAAAGAATAAATTACTTTAACTGTCCAAGTACATAGAAACCAACTATTGTCCAAACTAAAATAATAATTCCATACAAAATATAGAATCATACAAAAAGTAAAACCCTCCATATACAAAAAATTACATTTACTACCATGTGAAATGACCATTTGGCATGGTACAAATTACCATCGTAATCTGTACCACGACAAAAGGTGATGTATGTACCAAGACAAAAGTACATCTATGTACCACGACAAAAAATCATATATATGTACGGCGACAAAAGGTGATCTATCTACCATGCCAGTAATTATCTCATATCGCCAAAAGTTTTCAGACAAGAATAGTTAACTGCACAAAAGTCGGAGATGACAAAAGTATTTTATTACTTCTATACAAAAGTACAATTTCTTCTCCGTATACCAAAATATCTTTAGAAGTCCACGCAACAAAGTCATCTACAAAAAACAAAAAAAAACATTAGAATTGGACCCAAAAATGCCCAACTTCATGAATGAATTTGGCAACAAGTGACAAATAAAAATAAGTGAGAAGCAGCCTTCCATGATGAATCAATTATCAGTCTTTCTATAGTCATTCTACAGTCTTTCTAAAGTCATTTGTTATAAGGAACATTGTTAAATGCAGAACAATCATTACTTAATCTTTCATTAGTAACATAAAGCTAATGTAACAATCTTCTATTTGTATACAACATGTTTTCAAATTCTATGGCTAAACCAATATCAAAGCCCAATATGAATAGAAAGTATTCTTTTTACCAACTTCCTCATTATTTGTTTGCAAAAGGCTCTTGAATCATTAGATTGGATATAAAACCATCCCTACTTATTAATGTATGTCAGTGCCATTTCATTCAGGATATTAGAACATGTGAGATAAATAATAACAAAAATAAATTTCAATCATAAAAAGGAAATATGTAGAAATGTATGTTGAGACACCTATAAATGGTTCATCAAAGAAAGAATACTTGATATCTCATGAAGCACATGGCCTCAGAAACACCATGAGCATGTTTGATACTTATATGAAAGCTTAAATATAATATAACACACGTGTGTACGTTCAAGAAATTAATATAATATAACAAGGCATAAACTGAGTTCATATTGGTTTCTGAATATTTTTCTCATAATTTTCCATTACTATACATCTCCAATACATTCCGTCAGTTGTCACAAGTCCTATTTGCAATGGAAAAGCTGCCCGTAAGAGTCAGATGGAGGTTTGGGCGCTATTTTGAAGTTTCGCCCCCGAAACGCCCTTTTTCGACTAAGTTTTGGGCGTATTCGTCTCTAAATCCCAACCTACGGGTCCGAATAACATTCCGTTAGTTGTCACAAGCCATATTTGGCATGGGGAAGCTGTTCGTGTCGGCCACACATTAGTTCGGGGGCTGTTTTTAATTTTCGCCTCCAAAACGCCTTTTTTTGACTAAGTTTTGGGCGTATTCAGCTCTAAATCCCAACCTATGGGTCTGAATAACATTCCGTCAGTTGTCACAAGTCATATTTGGCATGGGAAAGCTGCCCGTGTCAGCCACACGGTGGTTCGGGGGCTGTTTTGAATTTTCAGCCCCGAAATGCCCTTTTTCGACTAAGTTTTGGGCGTATTCGGCTCTAAATCCCAACCTACGGGTCTGAATAACATTCCGTCAGTTTTAAAAAGTCCTATTTGTAATGGGGAAGCTGCCTGTGAGAGTCACATAGAGGTTCGGGGGCTGTTTTGAATTTTTGCTCCCGAAACGCCCTTTTTCGACTAAGTTTTGGGCGTCGTCTCTAAATCCCAACCTACGGGTCCGACTAACATTCCGTCAATTGTCACAAGTCCTATTTGGCATGAAGAAGCTGTTTTTGTCGGCCATATGGCGGTTCGAGGGCAGTTTTGAATTTTCGCCACCGAAATGCCCTTTTTCGACTAAGTTTTTGGCGTATTCGTCTCTAAATCCCAACCTACGGGTCCGAATAACATTCCGTCAGTTGTCACAAACCATATTTGGCATGAGGAAGCTGTTCGTGTCGGCTACACGGCAGTTCGGGGCTGTTTTCAATTTTTACCCCCGAAACGCCCTTTTCGACTAAGTTTTGGGCATATTCGGCTCTAAATCCCAACCTACAGGTCCGAATTACATTCCGTCAGTTGTTACAAGTCATATTTGGCATGGGGTAGCTGTTCGTGTCGGCCACACGGCGGTTTGGGGGCTGTTTTCAATTTTTTCCCCCGAAACACCCTTCTTCAATGGATTCGGAATACATTATTGCAAAGCAACTTCTCCAGGATAGAAATTTAAGTATTATGCTGTCATAAGAGGCATTGTTCCAGCTATATTCCAGGAGGGACCTTATCTCTGTGTGAAGTCCGGGACTTTCTACCTATATATAGAGGTCCTTTGTTATAGAATAGATATCTTAGGATCCGGAGCTATAGAGAAAAAGAGAGATAGAAAAATAATGAGCATAAGAGTGTACCAACCATGAAAAACCCAAAAATATTGTATTTTTCTATTGATGTAATGGAAGGCTAAGCGCCAATATTTTTCTATTAATGTAATGGAAGGCTAGCGACAATATTTTCTTTTTTCAATATTGTCATTCTGAATGACAATATTGAAAAAGATGCTTATGATATTCCAGGAAAATAAGAGGGTATGCTCAAATATTTACAGGTAAGCCAAATATTTATGAAAGATTCCAATTCCAAGCAATGACACCTGGAGCTATGTTAGATCTCCCCAATCACAATCCCCAGGATTGGCCTATACTAATTGATATGTGGAAAAATTTACTCCAACAAGATTTTAATAGAATCTACTGTAAAGAACAAATGTCAATTGAAGAAGTATATACAACCTTAGCTTGTTATTTAGGTCCAATGGCTAAAGCACTATGGGAAACTTTTATCAGAGATTATCCTTTTGATTACCTAGCTTTAATGGAATTAGGACCAAATATCAACAATTTTACAAACAAAATTGCTTCTTTAGTTACAGGACAAGACCCAAATTCAGGACAAACCAAATTCCAAGAAGATTGCTTAAGGTATTTAGAGCAAATCTATTTAACTGACTATATGTATGTCCTTGAATTCTCCAAAGCTTACGGTAATAAGGCATGCTTAGCATGTAAAGCTTTTGACCAAGCAATTGGTGACAAATATTTCCAAAAACTACCGGTGACCACATCTGTAAAGAAATTTTAGATAAATGGAATAATCTCCCTGGTAGAATACAATATCCACATGCTGCTGCAACTATATTGCAAAGAATGACACATGCAATAGGAGTTGTTAGAGACCAATGTATAAAAATACAAACCCAACAATCCCTAAAGAAATCAGATTATGGATTTTGTAGTAAGATTGACACTCCCTTAAGTTATTTAAATGATCCCCCTGAGTATAGAAAATCTAGGTCAACCTTTAAGAATTCTAGAAACACTCAGAAATGGAAACAAGCTGGTCAATCTAGATCAAGAACATTTAATCAAAGACCTAGCCAAAGTAACACAGCTAGTTCTAAACCAAGTGGACCTTCTCAACCTAACGGTGTTATTACATTTTTACTTAAACACATTGTGAGATTAGAAAATCAAATTAACCATTTAACAAATAGAGTTAACATTTTTGAAGCACAACATGAATTTACCCAATCCCTTCATGAATTTACCAAGGAGATTATTCCATTTATCTAAAATTTGTTTACCTATGGGTCCTGGTAGTTTTTGGACATATTTGTAACCAATTTTTTGACACTGGTTTCCCCATTTCATTTCTACGAACATACCATTTTCCTTGAGGCTCTACATATTTTGACATACAATAAAAATAATCACAAAAAAGCAACAAATTTAAAGTAAATTCAAGGTCAAAATCGCATAGTATTGTTTAGTGAATAAGTAAATCTAAGTGTGTATAAGTGTTAGTATGATAGGAATGAAATTCTTCTTACCAAATACGACGATGCCCATTTGAACCCTCCAACAGTGTTGATAGTCGTAAAACCACAGAATTCAAATGATTCAGTTGTTCTTGTCGCACTTCCCTTGCTTTTTTTTCCTTCTTCTACTTCTTTCATCAACTCCTCTCTATCCCTCGTCATCTCTTCATGATCTCTCTGGCGCTCTTCTTTCTCCTTCATCAAATTTTCTGGAACAACGTCAATCTCATATCGCATGGCCTCAATTTGTTTGTTATGAGATCGTGCCGCACTATCAGATGGCAAATAGGGTCGTGGGCCTATCCCAAATCCATGCAAGTAATTCTTTCTCTGTCCAAGCACTTGCCATGAGAGTTGCACATGTGTCAATGGGATCCCGTGATCCAGGGTACGTAAACGTAGATTCACCATCGCATCCTGTCATTACCAAAAAAAGTAGACTATTCAACAAAGGCACAAAGAATCACATGCAATTTTGTGCTAAGATAGGCATTAATATTACGAACGTAGGCTAATAAAGTTTACTCCTTACATGTAGCTCACCACATTTGGGATCAATCCATTCATTTGTTTTCTTTGATTTGTATGATTTCGAATAAAATTCTGGAAAATCCAACTCCCCATTTTCATCTACCTGTTAGTTTCAAATAAAAAAATTAATTCGTCACAATAGTAACCAGGACTTTCATCTTACATATATAAGTGATGACAAATCTGTTCCAAATGTATGTAACTCACCATGAGCGACATTACTATTGGAAAGGAACGAGATCCACTAGTGTGATTGTATGGTAGCAAACTCTGGTTTGCCTTACTAGCTTTAGAGCATTTCTACAAAAAGAATTATTCAAGAATTAGTACATATCAATGCATAATACACAAATAAAACAATAGAGTCGTTTATATTTGTTTGTTACCAAATGAGATTCATCTTTCCAAGCCACATCAATCATGTGTTTCCAATCATCCAAGCAAACTCCTTTAGGTAGATGACTATATGGGTCATCAACACCCTCTTCTACAAGTTTTTTGTAGTGTTGCTTCAAGGTGTACCTCCAATCCTTGTACAAGAGATACACCTTCGTATCAACGACGTCTTGAGCTTGTTGATCAGTATGGAAATCCTCACCAATTTCAAACGTGTCCTGCAAGCATAAGTGTGTGACATATTACAGAAATGGAATGCAGCAATTGGAACTTTACAAAATGAAGACATTTAGTTTAAGGTTCGAAATTACTAGCACAGTCTGTACTACAGCATCTTTGATACTCTGATCAATTTTCTTCCATGACTTCACTCCCTTAAGGGGGCACAATCGCTTTATCTGCAAGCCCACTCATTTGTGGCAGGCGTGGCATTCCCTCTAGGGAGTGCATTCAGCATGCGATTGACATATACATGCAGTTTCTTCCCTTTTTTTTCTTGCAAGCCTTTTTTGCACTCCTTTTTCGACTGTAGGATCGTGTACACGATTTGACGTACTTTTCCCTGGTCAAGAAGGGGCAACAAGTGTAAGGCCTTCATATGCAATTAGTTCCCTAAACATATAATCAACAATAATTAATACTAAATTTAACAATCATCCAAGCAAATTTTGTAAGGGATTATCATTTTTTAATACATGCAAGAAATTGTTCTTCTATATGACATAAAATCCATTGCTTAAGTCAAGTAAAGTGATCTTTAGGGACCAAAACACACCTATAATGGTCTTACATACGCCGTGTGCCTATGTCTCTTCCACAAATGTTTGTGTATCATTGGATAAAGTCTGTGGTGTGACAATGACAGGTGCAAATGTTCCCGAGGGTGATGCTATGGGGTCAACTGCTGTTTTCTTACACCGCCCTATTTTCGTCCCAGGAACCATGCTCATACCTACAAAGTAGAAGCAAACATGATATATTAAGTAAACGCATCACATGCATCATCGATATTGTGACCAATATGGATTGTTTACAAGCGCTCAAGTATTCACAAAATCACAACAAGACAACAATAGGAAACTAATTGATAATGATTTTCAAATAAAAGTGATGTACACAAACCAATGTTAAGCATAAATGTCAAATGAGGAGGTTCATCAATTTAGCAGGTTCAATATTGCGAAAAAGTTTACAATATAACTCAACATGATGACATGAAGAACAATATAAACAAAAGGACTAAACTCTTATCTAATTATGTAACACATAAAGAAGGGGAATCCCCTCCATCCCTTTCCCCATTACATCAACAAAATGACAAAAAGACAAAACAACAACTACCAAACACACATTGAAATTTAGAACCCATACATCAAGACTCTATCACACATCGAAATTTAGAACCCATACATCAACACTCTATGTCCATATCTGAATCAAAATCACTGTCAAGCTCATCTTCTTCTTCATTGTCACCCTCCATTGTCGGTTCATCTTCATCATCACATATGAAGTCATCGTCCATACCAACAAAGGGTTGTACACAGTTATCAGACTGCAAAAGTTCCATTGGAATAGTTTTAGCGTCAATATCATCTCGACGCAACACCACATCGTCATCCATAGGCTCAGTTGGTACAACATTAGTGATTTCATCTTGTTGGAACACATCATCAGGTTATGGCACATCCACCTCGGGCACATACCAAATTCGTCGTTGTTGAAACTTTTCTACTACTCTCCAATTGGCACCTAACTTCGTATCATGGACGTAGAAAACTTGTTGCACTTGACTTGGTAACACAAACGGGTCATCTTTATACCATCGACTTCATATATCAATAGTAGTGAAATGTGGTTCGACATGCAAAGTTCTGTTACTACTGGTGTTATACCATTCACATTGGAATAAAACAACACGGTGCCTAAACGAATATGTCATTTCCCAAACTTTGCAAATGTAGCCGTAGAACTTTATGAGTTGGCTTTCATGGTCCCCTTCCACTACCAATCCACTATTTTGAGTTTTACGACGGTTGTCACGGTTGCGAGCATGGAATTGGACGCCATTACAAATGCATCCTGAATATGTGTTCACTAAGCTGTTAGGACCATTTGCCAGTGACCACATCTCATCGGTTTCTTCGGGTGACTTGTTGTGCCGCAATTGGTTCATCTACATAATAAAAAACTGTCATGTTATTTTTGACATAACTTAAGTTGATGTGTAAACTACACTATAGGGAATTTTAGCATACGCGATCTTTGAACCATTTATGAAATTCTTTGCATTGTACCTTGGCAATGTCGCATGCACTTCCATGTTGTTGTTGCAACAACATCTTGTGTTCCCTACGTAGAACAATATAATTCATAAGTAATTTGCAGAATGATTACTAAAAAAAAAAAAAGCAAATAGGTCACATATAGTACATCACGGGTTCGACGCGTACTCTAGATATTCTTCCACTTCTAAGATGTTGTGTAGGACAAACCAATGAGCCCTTTCGCGGTCAGCTACAGACACATCAGCTTCCTTTGTTAGTAGACCAAACGGATGAAATTTTGAGTGAAAATCGCCAACCCCAGGCCGTTGTCACCCCCGTCGTAGTTCCGTTCTTCCCGTTTAAACATCATTTCAACGCCATCTAAGTACATTGAACAAAACGTCGTACACTCTTTTGAAATGTAAGCCTCTGCAATGGAACCTTCTAGTCGAGCTTTATTGCGAACAAATCCTTTCAGAAGTCCGAGCATCCTACATGCCAATATGATTTAAATGTTAATGTTTACATTATATACTATATGTAAATAGGGATGTTCGGGAACTTCTGGTATTACCTCTCAATGGGATACATCCATCGATATTGCACAGGCCCTCCAAGCATATCCTCGCGAGGCAAATGAATTGCCAAGTAGACCATGACATCAAAAAACGCAGGAGGAAAAATCTTCTCAAGCTTATAAACTATAAGTTGTTCCTCCATTTTCTCCAAATCAATCACCCTCAATGTCTTTGAGCACAACTGTTTGAAAAATTTTTCTAACTCAAAAAGTGTGGTCCCAATCTCCTTGGAAAGGTATCCATGCATCCCAATTGGAAGTAGTCGTTGTAGAAGGACATGATAGTCATGAGTTTTGAGGCCAGTTAATTTTCCACCTTGAACGGTGGCACAATTGGATATATTTATTGCATAGCCATCAGGGTACTTAATCGATTTCAAGAAATCACAAAAACCTTGTTGCTCTACCGAGGACAATGTGTGCGATGCCGGAGGCTTCTCAAATGAGCCATTGGAACGCCTCTTCAAGTGTAACTCCTTTTGTATCCGCATGTCTTCTAGATCCAAGCGGGCTTTATCCGTGTCCTTGTTCTTGCCATCAATGCTTAGTAGTGTCCCAACCAGATTGTCACATATATTCTTCTCTATGTGCATGACATCAAGGTTGTGTTGAAGCTTCAGCATTTTCCAATAAGGTAGGTCGAACATAATGCTTCTTTTTGTCCAATTGGAAGGTAGACTTTTATTCCGTTGTCTTTTTCAGTTGTTTGGATGTTTCCATACAGCCTATATATCCCCGAATCAATTTGTTGCAGTATTTGTTCCCCCGATAACTCCACAGGTTTGGACCGATGCTTGTTCTGACCATTGAAGAGCTTACTTCTTCGCCAAATATGGTTCTCGGGCAAGTGGCGGCGGGCACCCATATACCCTATCTTACTTCGTAGACACTGAGATGATGCATCCATGTTACAATTAGGACAAGCCAAGTAACCTTTTGTAGTCCAACCAGAGAGGGTACCATATGCGGAGAAGTCATTGATGATCCACATGACTGCTACATGCATTGTAAATATTTCACCAATTGTGGCATCATATGTTTGCACACCATGCTCCCACAAATTCTTTAACTCCTCCACTAATGGTTGCAAGTAAACATCGATGTCTCTTCCAAGAGAGGATGGACCGGGAATAAGCATTGACATCATCAGATATGGCTCTTTCATACACTTCTACGGGGGAAGATTGTAAGGCATTAACAGTACGGGCCACATGCTGTACGATGTGCTCATATTTCCAAACAGATTGAAACCATCTGTGGCTAGCCCTAACCTTACATGTCGGGGTTCCACAGAAAACTTAGGATGCTGCATATCAAAGTCCTTCCATGTCTGACCATCAACTGGATGCCTTAACAATCTATCATCCACACGCTCCTCTTTGTGCTATTTCATATCTGCGGCGGTTTTTTTCGACATGTACAACGCTTCAACCTCGGTGTCAAAGGAAAGTACCTCAATATTTTGTGAGGAATCTTTTTACCACTCTGATTGTTGAACTTGTATCTAGACTCCTTACATGTAGGGCAATTCTCCTGTTTCGCATTATCCTTTCAAAACAAAATACAATCATTCTTGCATGCATGAATGGCCTCATATCCCAAACCCAATTCACATAAGAACTTTTTTGCTTCATAAAGGGTCCACGGAACTGTTTCGTCACACTTTGGGGGAATGTCTTTGAAAACTTGCATAACCATATCGAAAGATTTGTTGCTCCATTTATTGTACACATTAATATGAAGCATCTTAATAACGAAGGACAACACGGAAAACTTTTCACACTCCGGGTACACTTTGCGTCGAGCATCATCAAACAACCTAATGAACTTGACCAAATTTTCTCTCCCCGAGCTATTAGGTTCTTCGTCGATATGATCATCCATGAGGCCACTCATGTAAATCTCTTCCAACATAGTAGGCAACTCGCCATCAATGTCAAAAATTGAAGCTCCATATCTTTCACCATCAATGTTTGACGCACTAGGATGATCATGACACAATGGAACATGTTCCCTGTGGTGCACCCAAGTTCTATAAGAACACACGATTCCTCTTCGAATCAAGTGCAGCCGTACAACTTGTGGACTATGTTTTGTGCCATTCAAGCAATCGACACACGAACAACGAATGTCATCGTGTGGACCTAAATCCTTCGTAGCAAAGTTAATAAATGACTTAACACCTTGTTGGTACTCTTTACTTTTCAACCTATCTTTTATCATCATCCAACTCTTGTCCATCTTGTGAACCCTACAAGTCAAGCAAACTTTAACGTAGAAATGGACAACAAATAAACAAAAATACTCAACAACGGAATGATATGATCGTCATATTTTGACTTTTTAATTAAGACATATGACATATATATATATATATATATTTAAGTGTTAGACGAATAAGTATATTTTTGGACAGATGACTGTAAATATAATGTATTCCCTATGTGGAATCTGCTAATGTGATAATTAGCAAGTTGAAATGAATAGACTGATTACATTTACATATTGGATTTATCATCTATATTTCCATATTAGTGCCACCTTTGATTAATGGACCCCTCAAAATCAGAAATGAACCGATTCTAAAGCGATCAAAAAAGACCATTCTATCTACATCATCAAAAAAGAAGCATTGCAAAAGAGACTTGAGCCATGTGCTACTATGCATTTAAAATCACATAAATCAAACACAAATAGTGAGATAAAACAAGAAACATAAGAATTTACCTTCAATCCTGAGCTATGCTATACAAACCAAGAAAAAATAGTTAGACCTATCATGAATGATGTTGGTTATCACTTCTTTAATTAAACAAAATGATTATACAATTGCCATTAGAAATTTATGCTACCATATATTAGATAAACATGGAATTTCCTAATTGAATAAGGAGGTTATCATTGGAATTGTTTTCCTTGATATCTTATTGATTAAACTTACACACACAGAATTAAACCACAAAAAAATACCAAGAATGTATATGTTAGCACGATGGGGCCAACCTCTGGTGAAAATAGTGAAGGTATCTTTAGTGGCCTCATGAAGCTGAGATGTACATTCCTGATTTTTTTTGTGATTTAATTTTGTATGTAGAAGACAATTTTATTTGGAGATTTTTCTAAACGAATGTTCTTGTATTCTAAACTTTTGACATCTTGATATCTATCATTTCTTATTTGTGTTTTTCAACTTCATTGAAAGAATCTTGTGGTACCTACTTATGCAACATGGTTCTTGCTTGTGGAGCCTATGTTTGAGAACTCACTATTTTTTGAGGTTAGTGCCTCCTTTTTGTGTGTTTGTGTGTGGGTGTTTTGGAGAAAGATCCATCTTAAAGTCAGATAGAATAAAAACCTTTGTAGGCTGTTATACTGCTCATGCTAAGTGAATTTGATTGCACACACATTTGTGAGTACTTATCTACTCTTGGCCTACCTTACCAGAGTAAACTCCACTAATCAACAACTGGTTTTCCCTTAGGCTCACCCAACCTTATGTTGTTGGAAAATTTCCATTGCATCCAACTTGATGCTGGGCGAAGCTATATTGGAAATGAAGATTGAGTAGTTAAGTCCCACAATACGACCCATGAACTCATACCAAAGTCCATGTCTAGCTAATCCAAAGATTACCAAACTACCCCTTGATTGCTTAACCTAATGAAGTATAAATAAATATGTCTAGCAGCATCTTAACTTAGAAGAAAGATAATAAGACTCAAATTGACCTAAATTTCATAAGATAATGCCCAGTATAATATGAGCTATTGCAATTTTTGTAACTTATTGTTTTATTTATTGTGTATACAAGTTCATATTTACTCTGCTAAGTGCATCTTTCTTTGGTAAAAATAGTGAAGGTTTACTAAAAATTTTCATTTCTTTTGCTATCCAAACGGCATCACTGTTATTTTCTTTGCAAAAGAGAGTGAAGATTGTAGCCTTACTACAACAAGGGAAAATTTGATTAAACCAGTGACCATGCATTTCGAACAAGATTTAGGCCAGAAGTTCATACAACCCTCTAGAACTGGGATAGACTTCTCAATGTTTGATGAGAGAGAGTTACTCGCAGAGGGTGATATGGAAGTGTATCCTCTAGTAGTGAAGGCAGAGGCATCCCCAGTTAGGTAAAATGAATCGACAGATGAAAACCCAGAGTTTGGACCCATAAACTCACAAATAACTAAGGTAGTGTTTGAGAATGAGAAAGGTAAATACAAGGTGAGGTTGGTGAAGCAAATCTTATGGGTAAATGGGATGAGGTATGAGTTGCATGAGATTTATGAGATTAGGAATTCTGTCAATGGTGACTTTGATAGGAATGATTCTGGCAAAGAATGTGTTGTCTGTCTATCGGAACCTCAGGACACAACTATCCTTCCTTGCCAACACATGGTACTCTCTCTCTCTCTCTCTCTCTCACACACACACACACACACACACACACACAGAGAGACACAGTTGGTAAGTGTCCTGATTAAGTGAATCAGTATTTGCCTATATTTAGTGAGTTCAGTATTCCCTTTATACTCATGAAGGGTAAGGTTGATCTAACAGGCATACTTTCATTGCATCACGTCCTACTTTCTCTCTGGGAACTACTTTCACTGCTTTATCATGATGGATATGGAATAACAATGTAAAAATAGTTCTTTGAAATCTTCATGCCAAGGATTCTAATATATATATATAACTTTACTCTACCTTCCTCTTTAGTTTCTCAACGTAACTATAATAGCCAACTCTCCTTCTGTAAAATTTAATCTCAAACCCCTTCGTTTGAAATCTGTATATCCAAACGTAGCCTATGTGTGTGTGTATATTTATACTAGTGATGGGTGTAAATTCGATTAGTTTGATAAATGAAGAAGATAAGTTGAATTTGAAAACTGTTAGTAGTTATTAGCAGTCGACGACATTCTTGAAAAAAGAAAGTGACAAAGCTTCAAAGCTATTCTGAGCTGTGTGCTTTATATAAAGCAATATATATATATATATATATGATGTGTTTTTCAATGTTATTGCTGATTCCTTTCTTGTTTGCTTGAAAGTTATACTTTTCCTAAGCTTGTTTGATAACTATTATATGACAGGTGGATTATTTGCTGAAGTTATTTGCCATGTTTATTTGATTATGAGTCACAAATTAATTGGTTAGGATTATCTATTGTTTGAATTGTTTGAATAGTGGTAGAGGTCATTGTGTTCTGAATCTGACTATGCTATTCAATAGTGTTCTGCAACTTAAGTAATACAACAACTTAATAGAAAAACAAAATATAACAATTTAAGAAAGGCTGAAAACAAAAAAATATATTATTGTGTAAAGAATTACAAGAGGTTTATGACTGCTGTTTGGGGGGTTTCTTGAGCATTTAGCTTTACTGCTAAAGAATATGAAAATAGGAAGTAGTGTGGTATTGGAATCCCATTCATTTTCTTTATTTATAAATCTATTGTAGTTTTATCATGCCCATTTTGTGATTTTGCAATTCAAGTGTTGGAGTTCTTGGGTCTTTTCACCAAATCTTATTGTTAGGTAAAATGACTTCATTTTTAGTTAGCTTTTGATTAAAGTTGACTCCACCAAAGCTACACTAAGTAAGCTTGAATAGGGCTAATTGAGCCTGAACCAAGCTCCTCGTTAATCAATGAAAATTCCAATGCTCTAAGCTTGGTACCTTCTTCTTCTTCTTCTTCTTCTTCTTCTTCTTCTTCTTCTTCTTCTTCTTTTTCTTGTTCTTTTTTTTTTTTTTTTTTTTTTGTCAATTCTAAAACAAATGGATTAAAGTTTGTAGAGTTCTTAGATGCAGACCTTAGCCATGATTCTCAAAGCATATCAAAGCATATTGCTTATGCTTCATGTATTTTGGTGGCTTGGTTAGGGCATTGGCCACATACTGCCACAGGCCACCACCTTTGGCAGCCTCCCAAACCTCCAATTGCCCCCTCTAGTAACTCACAGAACCCAGGGTTTTATTTGAGTCCTCTGTTTGGTACTATTTCTCATCAAACATGAGTTTAAAAGAGAAATAACCAAGATAAATGAGAAGAGGAAGTCTAAGATAAAAAGAAAAAAACAAACTACCCAACAAGCTGCTTGTGCTTGTGCTTGTGCCGGTACCGGTGCCCGTGCCAATGCTTTTTGTTCATTGTTTTCATTGTATCTAATACTTGTACTCGATACTTGTATCTAAATTCATGTAACAAAGAGGTTAAAGCATGTCTAAATACCCAAGTGTATATTTTGTGGACACTTTGGCTACAAATTGAAGTTATGAATGAAGGTGTAAATTGAGCTAGTGGTGGAGAAAAAATGTGATTTGGCTTGAGCTCCAAATATGTTCCTGTCACTTGAGTGTGAGTTGAGGTCCATGGGGGACTTGGAGGGGAATGTAATATCATTGGACTGACACGAACTTCAGGACATGAAGCCTTAAAAAGTTCAATCAAAGCCTCCTAGTTATTTTAATCATATATGCTATGTTTTACTGACTGTAAAATTCACTATTTATTGAAAACAGGGCATGTGCTAGTGAGGCCTGACCTGGTCTATACCATTCTCTCTTGTACTATTTTTATATAGAATCGTGTCCTGGTGTTTGGTTTGAGTTTGTGTCTAAGTGTCTGATTAGTCTAATTCCATGTTCAAAGACTTGGTCATTTTGTGTATAGAAATTAGAGTATTTTTTGGGGAAATTTGTGTTTGTTGTGAGTTATGATTGATTGGTTTTATTTTATTTTATTTTTTTGTTTCAATTTGATGCTGTTAAGTGCAGTAATTT
The DNA here is from genome assembly GCA_025200525.1 of Camellia lanceoleosa. Classification (NCBI taxonomy): domain Eukaryota; kingdom Viridiplantae; phylum Streptophyta; class Magnoliopsida; order Ericales; family Theaceae; genus Camellia; species Camellia lanceoleosa. The sequence continues at coordinate 73,117,112 of CM045758.1, read as the reverse complement.
GATGATTCATAGCTTGGTTTAATTGTTTGGGAACAATTTTTTGTGTGTTCTTGAGGTGTGATACAGGGGAGCCGTTTTTCTTAGAATTTGATTATGTTGAAGAAGAAAAATTGGTCATTTAAGGGTTGGAATTAGGTTTTCGGGGATTATGTTTTTGTGTTCTTTGGGGTAAGACTAATGGGTATTGCTTTTCTTTTATGGGACCTAGTTCTCCTAAATAGGTGAAATATGCAATGCAATCTGACTGGAAAGCTCATTCAAAGACATGTGGTACTAAAGAATACATATGCGACTGTGGTACTCTCTTCTCAATGTAATCACCTATCCATTATTTTCATTTCCCTGATATCATATGCACAATGGAGCATCCATTATCATATATATATATATATATGCCCATTCATGATTTACAAAGAAATCATGGGAAAATTTTGGTTTTGGTTTTGACAGAGCAATCTTTTTAAGAGCCTACCTGTGAATAATCTCCTTCCTCCTCCTCAATCCTTAAGGGACTTCTATATCTGTGTGAGAAAAGGCCATGGAAAAATCTTTTTCTTTTACATGATTATTCTACTCCCTTCCCTTGTAATTCTCTCTCTTTGAGGGAACTACATAGCAATGCTTGAGCAATATTGTATAATGGCATGGTATAAGAATAGGGTAATAATAAAATCTATGTAAAATAATTTGAAAAACTGGTACTCATTCATTTCAAACCAATACATCTTGATTTGTTATTTCAAAATGTTACTACCATTTGCCAATCATTTTCTTTTCTAGTGTATGGTAACAGGAAAAGGTAAAAGGAGGAAAAAAAATTGTAATTCAAATCTCCTCCTTCAAAACACCACTAGTCATCTTTTGCTATTCACGTGCAGTGGATATAATGTGAAGAAGGAAGGATATGTTGTTACTTGGTTTGTTTGTTCTCATGTGAATTGTATATCCTTACTTACTGGTTTGTTCTCTTATATTCTAGCTGCATGTACTCAATGATGTGCCCATGCAGGCTCTCCTTTCATGAAATTGTTAGTATTATGGGACCATCTTTTATGCCATGAGTGATTTGTATCAGCACTACATGTACTGGTTTTGTTCTTATGAGTCTTGTAGTCAGGAATTTGTTAAATTTTGTCAAAAAGAAGAATTGATAATATGAAGGCTAAGAGCCCTATCTTTTAGGCCATGAGTGATTTGTATCAGCACTACATGTTAGCTCCACTTCTCGGGGTCTCTTTGGCCAATAGTGCTCTCTCTCTCTCTCTCTCTCGCACACACACAGCACAGTAGGGCAAGAGTGGCACTAATGATCTATTTATTTAACCATCTATTGAACAGTTGGATGCAGACTATTTTAGACAATCATCAGATCTTAGTAGTTCTTTGCCTAGGTGTTTGCTCAGAGACTCTCCAAGGGGTTTGAGCAGTGCTGTGATTAGGGAAGGGTTAATGAAATTTCTTTTACATCCAACCATTAATGTCCTAAAATAGCGTAGGGAGCCTGCCATTAATGTCCTAAAATAGCTGAGAAATGGTCTGAATGCGTTAGAGAAATTTGCACCTTCCATGAGTTGCCCTTTCCCACAGATGATGAGAGATTTCCAATTGGCATGGGTAGCAATCCAGTAAGTGAGTAGCTCATGGTCTTCTACATATTTTCAAATTTACTGGCATTTGTGTTTTTATTTTGAAAGTGCTAGTTTTTTTCGTCATTCTTTGTATTGGACGCATAGATTCTAAGCACTTTTGGAGTCCATCAGCTATTTGAACCAGAAGCATCTGAAACTTTGGTGTTCTAAACTTTCTTTTTTCTTCTCACTGGTTAGCATTTTGGAAAGAACTCGAGACAATTAAAAGTGGTTTTCCTGTAGGAAAGATTAAAATGTTAAAAATAAAAAGGACATTTTTTTTTCTTTTGGATAAAAGGAGTTGTTTACATGTACTCCATTAAAAATTGAAGCCACTTCTTGAGTAACTGATACAAAATTAAAACATTATCATTAAAACTGACAATTGTTATCATCCCTGGGAAAATGATCTTTAGTTATCTAATCACTTGTTATATTATTTGTTAACGGGTTTATCTCATTGCTGACCATGTAATTAAACTATATGTTGAAGACAAGCTGGAAGTTTCTCTTCATGCTTTAGGCGCTGAGGTACCATCTTCTTGTTCTTGATTTTTGTACCTTAGAGCAGTCGTTTTTATCCTTACATCGTATGAACTTTGATTGCGTCTTTACAGCTGGAGTTTTAATTGCATCTATCATTATCAAATAGATAGCTTTTGCTGGAAAATGAGTATCATATCTTATCTGTTTCACTAATTAATTTGTGTGTGTTTCTGTCACTACAAGAGAATGCACCTTTGCCGACTAATTTTGGCGGCTAAAACATTTTTAGTCGCGAAAAGTATAATTTTTGGCGACTAAATTTGGTCAGCATTTGTTCCATATTTACCTACTAAAATATTTTAGTCAGTAAATATTTGTAATTAGCGACTAAATTTCAAATTAGTAGGCAAAAATTAAACTTTTCAGCGACTAAATAGGATATTAGTCGCTGTTGGTGTACAATTTAGGCTCAAAAAAAAATTTAACTGTAATATTCACTTTTTCCCGACTAAAATAGTGCTTAGTCGCCAAATGGGCTTTTAGCGACCAAAAATTTCGTTGCTAAATCCTGATAATTTATTCATTTCCCGACTAAGTACAAAATAGTCGGTAAAAGTTGAAATTTCAACTCGCGCCACTTCATTAATTGATGCGCGCGCGTTGATGTATAGGCAACAATATCACACACTGAACAACAGTGTATCACACACACCTCACCAAATCTCACAGAACTCACCCCCCCTCACCATATTCTACTGTATGGGCGACACACAGATGGCCATTGCCACCGCTACTGGCGCCAATCACCACCGTCGCAGCCCTTGAATCACAGGTTCTCTCTCTCTCTCTCTCTCTCTCTCTCTCGCTCTACTTCTCAGTCCGTCTGTGCGTCTCTCGCTCGAGCTCTCTGACATAGTGTATCTATGTATTTGTCTGTCTCTGTGTCTCTCCATATCTTTCGCTATCTCCGTCTTCACCTTTCTGTGTTTCTCCTATTTCAGACATTGTTGCTATTTAATGTATGTGAATGATATTTGAATGAACAATCTGAAATCAATTTTTAAGCAATTTTTAATCATTCAAATATGTTATTTGGAAATTGATCAAAAATTTCCAACATGATGTTTAATGTGTGTGAAACTAACCTTGCAATAAGGTGATGAAAACAATACTGGGTTTCATTAATTTGGGATTACAATAGCTCATATCTGTATGTCTCTGTCTGTCTCTATCTCTCTCTCTGTCTCCCCCCTTCTGTGTTTCCCCTATTTCTGACATTGTTGATGTTTCATGTGTGTGAATGATGTTTAATGTGTGTGAATGATGTTTAATATGTATGAATGATATTTGAATGAACAATCCCAAATCAATTTTTAATCATTCAAATATGTAATTCAGAAATTGATTAAAATTTTCCAACATGATGTTTAATGTGTGTGAAACTAACCTTGCAATAAGGTGATGAAAACAATACTGGGTTTCATTAATTTGGGATTGTCTAGATATCTCAAAGGGTGGAAACTTCTAAAGCAAATAGCACCAATACTAGAAGATCAAATAAAATATATTGTGATTGGGGTGTAGCACATTCAATGTAAATGAGAAAGTAGGATTCTTGTTCAAGGAAATATTAATTTAGCAATCAATAGAACAAATCCCTCAGGCAACAACTGCATATCTTGCTATTTTATCCACAATTTTTTATCAATTAAATAGAACAAACAATATTGGAATTGGAAAAGAATGAAAAGGACAACATGGAAAGAAGGAAACAAAAGATGTCTATGCTTTTTCATAAGAGGAAGACATCAGTGAGGGGATGTTGGTAAAATATACATCAATCCTAATATAATCTCCTTAACATGCTGATACAGTGGTAGTCAAGTACACCAAAAGGATTTCATTGAACACATAATCCATATATACCACATAACACTATAGTTTACTAATTTTATGTTGTTAGAATATTCATTTAGTACATGAGTGCCGACATTGCAAAGGAAAGACTACTATAAAAACAAACAACTCATCATCGTAGTCTAAACCTTAATCCATTGTTCAAAAGAATCCTCACCGAATGCATTTTACTTGGAGCCAGATACTTTATTTGTAGCACCCCCATCCAAGCAGTTTTGCCAAGGCTCACGGCTTTAAAATGGCTATTTATAAATCTTTTACCTTGATTGTATTCATATTGTATATTTTAATATAATTAAATATTTTTAATCTAGTATTAGTATTTCATTTGGGAACATACTATTTTAGTAACTTTTTGGTTTTTTAGCTAAAATATGAGGTAAAAAAAATTGATATGTTTGGAATGACTTTTTGGTCAAGCTTTCACCATTAACATTATTTTTCTATTCCAAAAGATGGATCTTATATTTAATCAAGTAAACAAACAAATTCTAAATACATCTACATAATTCAAGAAAACTTAGATGATAATAATAATTTTTAATGCACTTTCATCATCCAAAAAACACAAGAACAGTAGAAATCTGAGTCGGCTTTCTTACCTTAGGGAAAACAAAGAGAACAAAAAAAGCAGAATATGAACACAAACATTGAGCGGCAAAGGGAGAGATAGACAAAGAATGAGTAAGAGAGGGAGAGAGGATTTATACCTCAATTTGTTTTTAGGGAGAGTTAAAGGATTAATACCTCAAATTGTATTCAGAATTTCTATAAAGTAGGCTCAACACATGAGACACACTAGCAACAAAATTCCCAAACCCAGGAATTGGGGCCAAAATATCCACTAATCATTAATAATGCCATTTTGGTATTAACAAGACAAGAATAACAAAACAATCTGAAAACCCTACATACACTGATTGATTTGACAAATGGGTTGGTTTCAACAAAAAGATGAAGAAATGTTTACCAGGTAGTGTCGGTAGAGGATTTCTTGATGGTGAGGCGAGACCAAGCAAAGACCTTGCTAGAGCTAAGGAACTTGATTTGAACAGGTGTAACGATGATGCCGATGAGCTGTACAGAGTTATAAAGCTCCTTCTTTCACTAAAATGCTCTCTTTAGAATAAGAAGAGTATGAGAAAGAGGAGTAAGGGAAATCAAAGAGAAAAAGTGAGACAGAGAGACAGACGCTTGAAAAAATATACCTAGCTAACGGTGGCGAGGCGAAGACGGACGACAGTGCTGACAGTGGAGAGGCAAGTACGGCAGATGGCAGCATTGATGGTGAAGAGGCGAGATGAGTGGCGCGACTGAGAGGGTGGGATCAATTAGGCGCATTTTTGTGAAATATTATAAGGGTTTGAATTTGTTTTCCTCTACAACAGTGTTGGTCGGCTATTTGGACTCTATGCATTTAACAAGCAAAATGACATCGTTTTGAAATCTATGACTAAATTGTAATAGTCGCTAAAAGATTTTAGTCTCTCTCCTAGTGTTTCACTTTCCCGCCTAAATTTTAGGCAACCAATATTTCAAACTTTTCAACAACTAAATTACTTTAGTCGATAAAAGTATGAAGTTTTGCATACCAATTTTTTTTAGTAGCCAAATGTGTTTTTTTTTTTTTTTGCGGCCAAAATATTTTTAGTCGGCAAAAGTGGTCGGTAAATGTGTTATTTCTAGTAGTGGTTTCTTTAAAAATCACCTCGTGTTTCACCAAACTACCTTGTTTTCTGAATTTAATTTTAATCATTACGGTCTTGATTAATGCTAACTCGAACCTAATGCCTAAAATTAATTTATGTATGGTACATGAAAACCATTTTTATGTACCATCGAAAATTCCTTTAATAACAAAGAAGAGAAAAGAGAAGACATGGAGAAGGTGGAGGCAAACACACACAAACATATATATCTTTGGGGTGGTTTTACGCTTTGGTTTGATTTGGGTTTATATCAAAAGGGAAAGAAAAGAGTGGAATGAAGAAGAGAAGAAAAACAAGAGGAAGTGGATAGGAAAAAGTAGAAGAGGAGATCACTGTGGCAGAGAGAAGAGGGAAAAGAAAAAGAGGTACCGGCTGTGTTTTGTGGCTACTAGGAATAAAGGAGACAAAAATAGAAGAAGAAAGAAAAGTGGGAAGCGGAATAGAGGAAATTGACAACGGTGCTGTGAGTTTTCTTATGGAGAGTTAACGGAGTTACATTGAATGTTTGGTGTTGGACACATAGCAATCGAGAGACACTAGGATAGGAAAATGGGACACAGAATTGGGACAAGTGATCATGTGCCCTAACGTAGCTTGGTCTATTATTATAAGTGTAATTCTAATACATGTTCGGTACTATGGAATGAAATGAAGTGGAAATGGAATAAGAGTAAGAATGGAATATAAGGTTGAAATGAATGAAATGTCCATTCACATTCTATTGTTTGGTTGTCAACATGGAATGACATAGGAATATGATGATAATTGTCATTCTCATGTTTGGTTATACCTATTAAACTCATGGAATGGGATAAATTTTTATTATTATTTTTTTTTTTAACAAGCTAGTAACAAATAAATTAAAAATTTATATAGCTCATGATAATATTAATAATTGTGAAAGTGATGGTGCGAGTCATAGTAGTGGCTTTGGGGAGGGAGGGCAACGATGGTGGTGCCATTAGTGGTGATGATGGCAATGATAATAGGATGGTGGTAGCAGATTGTTGTGGCTTTAGTAGTGATGGTAAGGTGGTGCTATGGTAGCGGTGGCGGCGGCGACGGCGGTTGTAGTGGCCAACAGTAGTGGTGGTGGTAGTAGTGGTGACGTCGGTAGTATGGTGGTGTGGTGGTTGTGGTGGCGACCGTGTTGGTGATGCTAGTGGTGGTAATACGGTGGCGGTGGCAGTGGCAATATAGTGGTAAGAGAATGGAATGGTAGTAGTTAAATAATAAATTTTTTTTTTTTTTTAAATGCCAACAAAAAAATAATAATAAAATTGTATACTAATTCCATAATGGAATGGAATGGCTATTCCTTAGGTTGGATGAAATAATAGGCATTCCTACATTTTGTTGGAATTGTCATTCTAATGAAGCGACTATTCTCACTTAAATAAGGCATACCAAATAGGAGAAATGAAATGCAAAGCTAGAATGGGCATTCCATTCTAACCCATTCCATCGTATCAAACATGCTCTTATTGTCTAATGGATTTGTATTTCAGTTGTATAATTTACCCTTAATGAGCTTTTAGGTTTTTAATAGTGGAATTTAACTTCTTTAGAAATTGGACTCAAATTAATACACAAAATAATGCACTCTTGTCAATTTGAAATAATTCATTTTTCCTTATATTTTAATTTCTTAACGATTGTTATAAATTAGAATAAAATGACATAAAATAAAAAATTAAATAATAAAATTGATTCAGTTGAAACTACAAAAGCCTAATTAACAAAAGACAAGACACAAATTAGAAAATCACGATTATAAATCTAATATGTACTCAGGCTTTCAACTAATAGTAAATTTAAAAAATAAAAAGTAAATAGTAAATGAATACCCTCAGCTCCTAAACCTAAACATATACTTTATTATAGTTATACCTAATAGATAATCAGGCCTTCAACTAATAGTTAGACATCCCCTCAACTACACTCTCTACTTTTCACTAGCTAAAGTACGAAAAAAATATACTCTTTATTTTACCTAATTACTTTAGCTATTGTGTTCTCCAATCACACTCTTTATTTTAGCTAATCATTCAAACTAACTTAATTTAATTTTTAAAACAAAAAATACTAATTGCTGATATTTTACTAATGTAAATTTGCAATAATAATAAATTTGCCCATACAAGCATACAAAACCTGTAGAATGGGGAGAAAAAAAAATACAAAATACAAAATAAGTTATTCCGTAATTCATCAAACAGAGTTGAAAGAACATATAAAATTGCTACATACACATATACTTGTATAAAGTATATAAAATCCCAACTCCAAGACATAAATATACAAAAATTCAAGATATATACATAAATATTTGTTTGGAGAGCCTGTGGAGCTCTTTAATTGTAGGTAGCAAAAATGTAGAATGGTAAAGTAGCTAGGCCAATAGCTAGAGCCTAAAATTAGAGTTACATTTGCTAAAATACCTACCAAGCCTTTTTTAGCTATCCCCTTGGAGATACTCTAACATTGGATCAATGGTGTTCTATCTATCTATATAGTGATGCAGTGGAGAGAAGTGTGTAAAACAACGGTAATGTCCTTTGAGATTGTATTAATTGGATTATCTAATCTAGGGTAGGCTCAATGATTAGTTTACTTACAAGTGTTATCTGATTATCTTGTTTTGCCGACTGACGAGGTAAAAGATTGGGAACAAAGGGAATTTAAAAAATTAATTCAGAAATACTGAAAGGAAGCAAATTTCAGGGGAAGGGGTGGAACAGGAACAGTTTATTTATTTATATTTTTATCAGCAAAAGAAAGTTATATCGATGAAAATCAAATTAGATAGCAAATAATATATATCAATAAAGAAGAATGGTGAAAAAAGTATCAAAGCAAAGTTGAACCATCTCAACTAGGTTGGTACCAAAAAGTAAGTCCAATCATATGCTAGTAATATACCAAGTTGGTGAGAAACCAATGAACAACAAAAAGAAAAAAAATAAAAATAAAAATGCAACAGAGCACTAAAAGCAAGCCAATCCCAATAGCATTTCAATCACCCTATCCTCGTGCACCAAGTAGCAGCATTCAAAATGAAGAACAAAATGTAGAACCAACCAAGTTGGGAACATGAACAATTTTGGTAACACAAGTGATGAGAGTTAAAAGTTTAGCTGATTCACTTCACAAATTTAAATAGACTAAGGAAGAGACAAGTTTGGAAGAAGGAGATTTTGTTCAGAAGAGGGCTTTGAGAAGTCAATTATGGGAGGCAAGCAGGTTAGAGGAGAGTTTTTTGGAAGCAGAAATCTTGAGAGAGTAGTGGCTCAGTTTTGGAGATCAAAATATTGGGTTTTTTCATCCACTAGCCAACAAGATATTTGAAGGGAATTTTATTGGGCAACTAATGAATAATGTAAGAGTTATCACTAGTTGATCAAAACAGAGATGGTGAATCACTTTTCATCATTTTTCAAAGTGGATGGATGGTGCAGATCTTCCTGTATTCAAAGACTTGATTTACCTTTTAATGAAGAGGAAGTTTAGAGTGCAGTTAACAGTTGTGAAGGCAGTAAAGCTCCAGGACCTAGCAGATTTAATTTTAATTTTGTTAAAAAGTTTGGTAGGTCCTAAAAAGAGATGTAATGAGATTGAAGAAATATCATTTTGCCCTCTAAACTATTATTCATTTTTCAATTTGGCATCTAAACTTTGCCCTCTAAACTATTACTTGTTTTTCAATTTGACATCTAAACTTCACATTATTTTAATTTAGCCTTTAAACTTTTTAAAGTTTGATCAATTCAACCCCCTCCCCCCGACGTTTATTTCCATCTACAATCAAATGAAACTTGTTAACGTCGCACCAAATTTCATTTAGAACTTCAATTTACCCCTCAAATTATACCTTAAAAATCAATTTACCCCCAACTATAAAAAATTAAAATTTAAATAATATACTTTGCAAAAAATTAATAAAAATTATCATTTAGAATTATCTCTCTAAGTCTCAAACTATGAAGCATGGGTACTTCGACAAACAAGTCGTACTTGTACCAGGTATTTTATATGGTACTTTTGCATACATACCGAGTACATGAAACATGTACTAAAAAAAAAATTCCTTAATTTTTGGCATACCCAAACGTACCTAGTATATCTCTAACCCATGTTGTACCTCAATCGAAATAATATTTTCTTTTACTACAGAGATAAAATTCCTTTTACTAGACTTATTTTTTATTTTTTATTTTATACTTAATATGATTTTAAAATTAAGTTATGGTTTGTAAGTTATTTAATATAATGGCATTTAATTTTGGTTTATCTTATTATCAACACGAATTTCGTATTTGCAATTATGACAAGAAATAAATGCACAGATAATTAATTTTATTGATTATAATAAATTGGGTGCAATCCTCTGTGGTTTTCCCTATTACAAAAGAACAAATCCTCTTATTCGATCTCTAAAATGGGTTGCAGTCCAATGGCTGTAGAAGCTTCTTGTTGAATCGAACAAGTTGATGGATTTCTTCAAGTCTTCAAAGAGAGACACTCGGAGAAAAAAGGTTTAATCGAGGACGTAAACGGCTTGATCTCGAACGAGCTTTGAAATGATCTCTTTACAAAAAAATTGAATTTGTATTTATAACTTCAAAGGATTGGCACAAATTTGGAGTGCTTGATAATCCTTCACTTCAAGTTTGAAGAGCTTTAGAAAGAATTTTAAGAAGAGAATTTGGCAAAGTCTTAAGATTTCTTAGGACTTTGCAAGATCTTAGCCAAAATGTTGTCCCATCCTCATAGTGAGAGCCTCTATTTATAGGCTTCTAAAAGAATGGTTAATTTTGGAAAATCCAAAATTGATTTTAATTTTCAAGAAAATGGAAATTTATCTTTTGCTTTATGGAAATGATTTGTATTGAAATTTGAATTATTTCACCAAATTTTGATGTAATATCTTCATGGGCCCCACACTTTTGGGTTGATTTAATCATCAAGATAGGCATACTTCTCCTTTGGTATGATCCATAATTTAAATGTGTTGAACTCCATAATTTTGGTAGGGCTCACATCCATTTTAAAACTTTGGCCATCTTAATTTTGACTAATCAAGAAAAGTTTATTTATCTTAACTAATTAGATGGTGATCAAGACACGTAAAAATTTAAGTGTCTACAAATTACCCCCACTTCAAGGCTCGGATTGGATGATTGCTTGCTATCCACGGCGTGATTTGAAGTATCTTGTCACTAATACTTGAACTTATCCACGTGGTAGCATTTGAATGCTATTATGAACTAATGCAAGATTTAACTTGGGTTTTATTTATTCAATTTTGACCCCTCTTTTTCCCTGTTTTGGCTCTTCTTTTTCTCTTTTTTTCTGCAGAAAAAATCAAATCAGATTTTTTGTGTTGTAGATTGATTCCTTTGTAGTTTCAACACACATTTGCTTCCAAAACACCCAACATAAAGTGGTATCAGAGCCTAGTTCGAAGTGGAAGCTTGGATTCAAAAAAGAGGGTTGAAAATAGACGGAGTGTGAAGAAGAAAAGTGTGTTTTGCAGAAAATCTCCATAGCTAACTCAAGCAATCAAAGTATAGGTACCCAGCATCCATCTATGCCCATTTTTGCTGGAGAAAATTATGATTATTAGTGTGTGAGGATGAAGACCTTATTTCAGTCTAAAAGTTTATGGAACTTGATACAAAGGAAACCAGGAAAAAGAATGCTAAAGCACTCTTCTTCATCCAACAAACACTCTTTGATGAGTTGTTTCCAAGAATCATTGAAGCCAAGAAATCAAAGGAAGCATAGGACATTTTACAACAAGAATTTCAAGGAGACAAAAAGGTAAGAATCATCAAACTCAAAACCCTTAGAAGGGAGTTAGAATATTTGAAGATGAAAGAATCTGAAACTTTAATTGATTATTTCTCTAAACTAATGGAGATTGTCAATCAAATGAAATCATATGGTGAAAGAGTTGAACAAAAGAGAATTGTTGAGAAAATTCTAATTAGTTTACTAGAAAAATATAACACAATGGTGGGAATAATTGAAGAGACAAAGGATATCTCTAAAATGAGTGTCCAAGAATTGACGGGTTCTTTGAAAGCGCATGAACAAAGGTTGTTAAAACAATCAGAGAAGCCTTTGGAGAGTGCATTCTAATCAAAAGTTAATTTGAAATCTAAAAGTCATGGAGAATCATCAAGTAATAAACAAACAAGAGGGGAATCATAAAGAGGTGGTAGACAAGGAAGAGGAGGAGGTAGATGAAGAAATTCATCAAGGGGAAGAGGTTGAAGCAATATTCATAGAAGTTCAAATGTGGAAGAAAATACAAGAAAGTGCAGAATTTGTGAAAAGGGAAATCATCTAGAGAAGGATTGTTAGTTCCGAAGGAAACCACAATGTTATAAATGCAAGAATTTTGGCCACCTCCAAAATGATTGCAAAGTCAAGAGCAATCAACAAGCTAATTTTTTAGAGGAGAAAGAAGGAAAAGGAAACTTATTTTATGCTTGTCAAGCAGCTTCAGAACACAAAAATAATGGTTGGTACCTTGATAGTGGGTGTAGCAATCATATGACAAGTGATAAGTCTATTTTCTTGGGCATGGACACTTTAATTTGCTCTCAAGTTAAAATGGGAAATGGAGTGTTAGTAAATACAAAGGGAAAATGATCCATAAGAGTTGAAACAAAGAAGGGGACTAAGTTTATTCATGATGTGTTGCTTGTTCCAGACTTTGAGCAAAATTTACTAAGTGTTGAACAACTTGTGGAACATGGATATGCAGTCCATTTTGAAGCTAACAGCTGCACCATTCATGATAGAAATGCAAAGCAAGTGGTGGCAAAAATTCAAATGGAAAATAATCGAAGCCTCCCACTCATATTCAACTATGCTAGAAATGTTTCTTTGAAAGCTCATACGAATGTGGAATCATGGTTGTGGCATAGAAGACTTGGGCATTTGAATTTTCATAGTCTCAAAGTGCTTCACCAAAAGAATATGGTCCGAGGACTTCCAGGTATTGAGGAAATACATGATGTTTGTGAGGGGTGTGCACTTGGGAAGCATCATCGGCAACCTTTTCCTAAAGAAGTTGCATGGAGAGCCAAAGAAACGTTAGGTTTAGTTCATACGGATGTTTGGGCCTATGAGAACTCCCTCGCAAGCCCAAAACAAGTACTTTATTCTCTTTATTGATGACTATACAAGGATGACATGGGTGTATTTTATGAGGGAAAGATACGAAGTTTTCACTATTTTTAAAAGATTCAAGAGCATGGTGGAAAAGCAAAGTGGGCACTACATAAAGACTTTGAGAAGTGATAATGGCAAAGAATACAACTCTAAGGAGTTTGACAAATTTTGTGAAAATGAAGGTGTAGAAAGGCAACTAACAGTGGGTTATATTCCACAACAAAATGAAGTATCCGAAAGAAAGAATCAAACAGTGATGGAAATGGCCAAATCTATGATGCATGAAAAGGGGCTACCAAAGAGTTTTTGGGCTGAAGCTGTTTACACAGCAGTGTACTTGATAAATAGGTGTCCTACCAAAGCCGTTTGGAACGAAACTCCCATAGAAGCTTGGAGTGGGAGAAAGCCATCAGTAAAACATCTCAAAGTATTTGGATGTGTTTGCTATACTCAAATTCCAATGGAAAGAATAAGCAAATTAGATGAAACAAGTGAGAATTGTATCTTTGTGGGATATAGCAGCAAATCCAAGGATTATCGATTGTATAGCTTGAAGACAAATTAGATAATAATCAGCCGAGATGTGTTATTTGATGAGAATGCTTCATGGAATTGGGAACAAGGTAAAATTGAGAAGCAATCTATCCTAGTTGATGAGGAGAAAGAAAATTCAACACATGAAGATGAAAATGATGAAGATTCACACCAATCCTCACCAAGGACAGGTTCATCATCATCTTCCAGCTCTTCTCCAAGTTCAAGCTCAAATTCTAATTCATCCTCACCTAGCTCAACTCCAAAAAATTTGAGGAGTTTGAGTGATGTGTATGATAGATGCAATTTTTGTGTAGCGGAACCTAGAAGTTTTGAAGAAGCAATTAAAGAGGAAGCTTGGAAGAAAGCAATGGAAGATGAAATTGAAGTCATTGAGAAGAACAACACATGGGAATTGGTTGAAAGACCACAAGGCAAAGAAATCATTGGGGTGAAGTGGATTTATAAAGTAAAGTTGAATTCGGATGGTTCATTCCAAAGAAACAAGGCAAGGCTGGTCACAAAAGGGTACACACAATAGCTTGGAATCAATTTTCAAGAAACATTTGCACCGGTTGCACAACTTGACACCATTCGAGCTCTCATTGCTTTAGCAGCCTAAAAAGGTTGGTCATTGTATCAACTTGATGTTATATCTGCATTTTTAAATGGAGAATTGAAAAAGGAAGTGTATGTTGAATAACCCCAAGGGTTTTTAATGAAAGGAGATGAAGACAAGGTGTATAAATTGAAGAAAGCATTGTATGGGCTAAAGCAAGCTCCAAGAGCATGGTATAGCCAAATTGATTTCTATTTCATCAACAAGGGTTTCAAGAAGAGCAAGAGTGAGCCAACCTTATACGTGAAAAATCAAGGTATGTCAATTCTTATTGTTGCCTTGTATGTTGATGATTTGTTATTTTCCGGTAATTATGAGATAATGTTTGAAGAATTTAGAAATGACATGATGAAAAGATATGAAATGAGTGACATGGGTTTGTTGAATCATTTTCTTGGAATTGAAATCTAACAAGTTGAAGATGGAGTATTTATTTCTCAAAAGAAATATGCTGAAAATATTTTAATGAAATTTGGCACAAGTGGTTGTAAGCCCATGTCCACACCACTAGTTGTGAATGAAAAACTTACAAAGGAAAATGGAGAGAAAAAAGTCGATGTTTCATTGTATAGAAGCTTGGTTGGAAATTTGTTGTATCTTACAGCTACAAGGCCAGATATAATGTATGCTACAAGTTTGCTTTCTAGATTTATGAATAATCCCAGTCAAAAGCATCTTGGTGCTGCAAAAAGAGTTTTGAGATATATTTGAGGCATGACCAGCTATGGTATCAAGTATTGCAAAGATTCAACTATGAAATTGTTTGGTTTTTGTGATAGTGATTGGGGTGGCTGCACTAATGATATGAAAAGCACCTCTGGGTATGCATTTTCCTTGGGTTCTGGAGTATTTTCTTGGGCATCGATGAAGCAACAGAGTGTGGCACAATCATCTGCAGAAGCTGAATATGTTTCAACAGGTTTGACAACTTCCCAAGCAATTTGGTTGAGGAGAATACTTGAAGATGTTTGCAAAAAGCAAAAAGATGGTACATAAATTTTTTGTGACAACAAATCAGCTATTGCCATGGCTAAGAATCCTGGTTTTCACAGTCGCACTCGTCATATTGCAATTAAACATCACTTTATTTGGGAAGCAATTGAAGAAGGTGAAGTGCAGCTCAAATTTTGCAGGTCAGATGAACAAATTGCAGATATATTCATTAAGGCTCTTCCCAAAGAAAAGTTCTAGCATTTCAGAGAGTTACTTGGAGTTATGGAGCAGCACATTAGGGGGGAGCAATGTTGATATAATGTGCTTGTTTAATTTTGTATCCAAACAATCACTTATGCTTATTTAATTCTAGTTATGTTTTGGTTTGGGTCTTGTTAATTAGAGTTAATGTATGTAGAAATTTGTCCAGATGTTTTATTGGTACTTGGGTTGATATAATTTCATATATAAAGCTTGTAAGGGAAGCTAAAAAGTTAATAGAAAAATCTGCAAAAGGGGTTGTTCAGTTTTGACCCCTCTTCTTCCCTGTTTTGGCTCTTCTTCTTCTCTATTTTTTTGCAGAAAAAATCATATCAGATTTTGTGTATTTTAGATTGATTCCTTTGTAGTTTAAACACACATTTTCTTCCAAAACACCCAACATGATTGACTTGCTGCTCCATGTGACTCAGTGCAAAGAATTCCCATGTTAATGCCTCTTGTTTGACAGTTCTCCAAAAGGCAAAGATCTTTTCTTTCTTTTCATATATTATTCTCTAACTCAAAATCAATGCTTGATTTTGTCACTTGGGAATAATGTCCACAAGTATATATATATATATATTCTCTAATTCTTTGCTTTCTAAAGCAATAGTAGTCAACTCTTTTATACAACAATACTAATTCTTTGCTAGGGTTTCTTGTTAAAAAGCAGCAGCAGCCTCTCTATATTTAGTCCATCTTCTTGTAGCTTTTTGAGGATGGTGTGTAGAGGCAAGACATGACCAATCCACTTTGCCACACATGAAGTAGCAGGTCTAGTCATCCTTACTATTTGATATGTACCTTGATCAACATCTGTGTACACTTAATGCATGATACATAATCTCTAGCCATGTATTTTGCAAACTTTGCTTACCCATGTGTGATTCTTTTACAAGACATCAAAAAACTTTTGTTGTTTGTGCCATATATACATTGCATTTGATATTATTATTATTTTTTTACCAAGCAATATATGTATCACCATGCTTACTTGTATCATTAAAATTGTATTTTACTTGCTGAGAGACATTGTCATCGTTGTGGAAATTGCACCAATTAAGCTAGCCTCTTAGGTATTAGACTAGTTATTTAGATGCTTCCAGTACTATCCTTAAATCATAGGTGGTTAGTTTGAGTTATGTAGAGGAATGCGCCTATTGGGTTAGCCGTCTGGATAGTAGGCTAGTGAAATAGACACTTCCACCACCACCGCCACCTGTAGACACTCCATTTTTTACTAGCCTTGAGACTTGGGTGCTTCCTTCTGAGTTCTCGATGATAAAAAGGAGAGGTATTAATCTTTACAAGCTCTACGGCAAGAAGTCTAAAGATCAAGCTTTAAACCATCCAGTGCCCATTTTAGACAAAATGTTTTCGACCAAAATGAAAAGCTCTTTCAAAATGAGTTTTAGTAGTGGAACTCCAGATGTTACTATAATATTCTTAAGGCTTATATTTTCAAAATCAAAGCGTTGTATTCTTTCAAACAAACTAAGAAAAGAATATAATGGAAGCAAATGGGAAGGATGAAATTCTTTGAAATACATGTTTCTCCCTTCAATTTAGGCTAACCTACTCTAGTTGATCGGACTATGTGCCCACTAGCTGGCTAGACACCATATGATAGTCGGCTACAAAAGCACTAGGCCAATCACCAAGAAGCTCAGCCAACTGAATGTTCCGAGTACAAAGCATTTTTAAGAATTTTAGCTTGTTTTGCTTACCTACCACAAATATCTTAGATATTTATGACCTGAGCTCTATGTATAGAGCTCACCAGCTCATTTCAAATGATTAAAAAACTTGCCCAAGGCATAGCAAAGCTTGGGAGCTCTCCCTTCTTCTTCTCTTATCTCCTACCTACCACTTTCACATTTAAATCCTCCATTAAAGCTTGATCCTAAGCTCTAGACAAAGGACTTTGGATATAAAATAACACACTTAAAAGCTCTAGAGGGATCTTAAAAGGGAGTTTGTGAACAAAAAGGAACTCATCCTCATTAAGAGGTGAATCCTTTGCTTCTGTGATCATCTTCTTCCTACTTTTTCTTTAGTTCTAACTCCTACTTTTTCTTTAGTTCTAACTCCATTTTCAATTTTGTGATTGTTGTACATCCATGTGGATGTGGAGGGAGTAGCCTTAGCCATCCATCCATCCTTACCTTATTGCTTTCCATAGCTTTAAATTCATAGTTGTTATGTATTTTGGATCCTTGTGGATGTGATTGGAACTAGTTTTAGCCATCCATTCACAAATTAAATAATTAGATTAGCTTTTCTTTCCCCCTTACATATCTTATCTCTCAAGTGTTCCAATCTATGTGTTTCAATTCCTTACTCAATGAACATAAGTGTTGAGGGTTGTTCCAGGGGATTACTTGGGTGACCCACGGGATTTGATGTTGATAAGTGATGCTTTTCTTTTTCTTTTTTTCATGGAGCATTTTGGAAGCAAAACAAAGAATTTTAGGTGAAATGAAGTTGAAACCTCCCTTCTTAATCATTTATGAACATAGAAAGGGGTGTTATCATTCTCGTTCTATGACTAGATGAGGAGTTTGTATGAATTTGATGAATCCCTTATTTTAGTTAGCAAAGCTTCCACGAAGAAATGATTTGCATTAATCTACGCTCTCCACTTAATAGCATAGATTTGGGTATTAATTTACCCTTATTCACAAAGAGAAGATGTAGGTTCCTATTTCTTTCTTAGGCTTGAATTTGTTCTTGATTTTTTTTCACTTAATTGTTGATTTATTTTCAAAATATATGTTGTATATATCTATTTATATCATTGTTGAGGGCTTTGGCCTATCCATCTCTTCCACAAGTGATCATTGTCAACAGAAAAGGTAGAGGGGTTGAGCATCCCTCAAAAAGTGTCCTTTTAGCTTTTGTCCTGGAATTTTGCACTGGCCTATTCCCCAACTAAAAACGAAATTTGGCCAGCCACTTCCTCGTGCGGCCGACTTACTTTGTGTTTGGCCGGTCAGCAGACAGTTTTTGGGGAATGCTCCCTTTGGTAAGTTCTGGAGCTGCAAGACTACTTCTTTTCTTTATTCATTATGATTTTTTAAATTCAGCAATAGTTAGGTTGAATCGTTCATTATTATAATAATCTCTCTCTTCTCCCCTTTTCTTATTCAAATTGTTGTAATAATCTTTCAATCCCATGTCTTTCTAACCTTTCATTTACCTGCTTTCGGTATTACATCTTTCTTTTTTTTTTACCATGCCTGTATATTCCATTTTTCATACATTTGGGTCCGGTTCATCCACATTTGTGGGATTTATTATCTTCAAAGTTGAATACATACATAAATCCATGTCTTGAGATGATGCTCATGTCACGTCTTAATATCTGGACTCCTATATACATGTTATGTATGTACTGCATTAGTAATTTATATATGGGATCATGCATATTTGCATATCCATATGTATCTTAAGATTTGCCTTGGAGTACTAGGTAAGAGTTTTGGGCTTTAGCATCTTGCATGTGTATGTTCCTTATCATATTTGTTGTTATATCATGAGGCTAAGTGCTTAAAATATCTGTTTGAATGCTAGTACGTGGATGTTATGTTATTTATTTTGGAATGTAAATGATTCTTATGATGCAGATTTTATCTAAGAAAACCCTTTTCAAAGTGAATGAACTAAGAGCATAACCAAAATTAACGGGCACAATCTATATTTGTATGCCTCAGATAGTAATGATAGCATTATTAATAATTGGAATATGGGTACACATTGATTAGAAAAATCACATTATGACTTAGTAGAGGTTGATCTTTGATTAGACGAGTGGGGTGCTTAAGTAATGACCTTCCTGTCTCATACCTAAGTTCTCGAGCCAAGACCCTTTGGTTATGATGGACAGTGGCCTTTGGCACGAGTCACGAGTTTCTTAATTTTTCCAAAAGAATAGGTGGCGACTCTAAAATCTGATGTAGTCCATTCCTGATAATATTTTGCAATAAAATGGATTTTCTACAAAAGTTGCCTGATTTAGACTCTCATTTTTTATTTCAAATTGCACTAATGATATCAGATCAAAAATCGATAGTCTGAACTGCCAGGCGCTTTTGGTAACCCCAAAAAGGAATCCCATAATTTTTGGCGACTCTGCTGGGGACATTAAGAGAACTTGACTCAAATTTCATAATGTTGATTTTATTTTTATATGTATATTCATGCATGGTGTGCTCAAGTCATTGTATTTGCCATCTAACATCTTGGACGGCTTGTCAGACGTAAGCTCTGTTATGGTGGAAATACAAGCCTCAAGTCTAGACCACCAACATACTACTTGATCATCCCTTCATTTAGGTGTTGGGTAGGGTCAGTATATCAGGTGTCTTGCTAAGGTACCCTTTTGACGAGACTGACTTAGTTCATATACTCAACTCTAGCAACTTCGGCAAATAGGACAGGATGCTCTCATATGTCTCAGATGCAGTAATACCGCTTGTTTGAATAAATAAAGAGGAACAGGACAACAATCGAAGTGAATTCAAATTCATCTTTTTGGAGTTAAGAATTAAACACTTAGGTGATTTAGCAAACCTTAAATGAGATGTTTTAGTTAAATTAATATCGTTAAGCTATAATTACTCATTAAATTCTCTTTCGTAGAGACTAAGCATGATTAGTTTGAGTTAGAGATTTTCTACAAGAAATACTTTCCGCAGTGTGTTCGGGATAGGAAGGGATTTGAATTTGAGTAATTAAAACAAAGAAATAAGATAGTGGCAGATTATAAAGCCCAAATTACTGAATTAGCATGATTCGCACCGCATATGGTCGACATAGACTATAAAAAAGGCTAGGAAATTTGAAGGAGGTCATCGTGACTCCATTCTCAAAAGAATTAATGTGCTAAAACTACCCAAATACATTGATGTTTTAGACAGGGCACTAATGTCAGAAGCAAACACGACTGCTTGTAACCGAAATTTTGGATGGAATGGTAAAAGGTAGAATGTTAATGTCAACAAAGGGGCAACCTCAGCAACGACTAAGAAAGCAAAGTTGAGAAACTCAAGTAGTTCAAATCAGAGTCGTAATTCAGCACCTATTTGTCTAGATTGTAGGAGGAAGCACCTAGGTGTATGTTATCGAACTACGGAGGCTTGTTTTATTTGTTGAAGGATGGGACACATAGCGAGGGAATGTCCACAACCACGACAACGTGATAATCGGAGGGCTACAAGCTCAACTAGATCGGCACCAAATGTAAGGGCCAATGTAACTTTGACTACAATAAGGGACAATCAAAGACAAGGAAACGTTTTTGCGCTTATTCTAGGGGACACCCAAAATGCAGAGACTGTGGTTTCAGGTACACTCTCTATTTGTGGGTAGTATGCATGTGTATTGATTAATTCAGGGTCAACCCATTCTTGTGTTTCTATGCAATTTGCTCATAAATTGAATAGACCTTTGGAAACCTTGAGATATATATTATGTGTGTCATCACCGTCGGGGGGGATCTCTGTTGTGTTCATCTATTTACCCTCCATGTGAAATTTTACTTGAGAATACTACATTCTATGTTGATTTATTGCCCTTCGACATGACTCATTTTGACATTATTTTGGGTATGGACTAGCTATCCAAATATTATGCGACCATTGATTGCGCTTCTAAACGTGTAATATTTCAACCTCTAAGACAAGTGAGTTTTATTTTGAGGGAAAATGTGTAGTTCCCCCACCATACTTAATTTCTACAATGAAGGCTCCTAAATTGATTAATAAGGGGTGTCAGGGTATTTGTGTAGCATTTTGAGTGTTCAAACTACAAATGCTATTTTAGATAATATTATAGTTGTTAAAGATTTTTCTAATTTGTTTCTGGAAGAGTTGCCTAGACAATTGATTGACAGGGAAATTAAATTTGAGATTGATGCGATACCGGGTACTCAACCCATATCTAAGGCGCCATACCACATGTCAACTGTTGAAATGAAAGAATTGAAGGTTCAGTTGCAGGAATTACTTGATAAGGGGTTCATTCGACCGAATTGTGGGGTACACCTATATTGTTTGTGAAGAAGAAAGATGGAACCATCCACATGTGTATTGACTACCGAGAGTTGAACAAGATAACTATTAAGAACAAATATCCCTTGCCTCGAATTGACGATTTGTTTGATCAGTTACAAGGGGCCTAAGTGTTTTCCAAGATCGACTTAAGATTAAGATACCATCAGTTGAAGGTTAAGGCCGATGACATAGACAAAACTGCTTTCTAGACCAGGTATGGACACTATGAATTTTAGTTATGCCTTTTAGAGTTACCAATGAACCTACAACCTTTATGGATTTAATGAACCGGATCTTTAAACCATTTTTGGATGAATTTGTTGTGGTTTTTATTGATGACATTTTGATTTATTCAAATAGTAAGGAAGAACATGAACAACACCTTAGGATAATCCTTCAAACACTCAGCAAAAAACAACTGTATGGGATATTCAAGAAATGTGAATTTTGGTTGAATAAGGTAACATTTTTAGGGCATGTCATTAATAAAGATAAGATATTTGTAGATCCATAGAAAATTAGAACAATTGTTAATTGGCCTACTCTGACTAATGTAATAGAAATATGAAGTTTTATGGGTTGGCAGGTTACTAACAGAGGTTTGTCGAAGATTTTTCTAAGATTGTTGTACTACTAACCAAATTGACCCGAAAAGGAGAACCATTCGTGTGGACGGTTTAGAGGGAATCTACATTCCAAGAATTGAAGATGAGACTAACTGTAGCTCCAATCCTAACCTCACCCTCAGGTATCGAAGGATTTGTAATATTTACTGATGCATCTCACAAAGGTTTGGGTGGTGTTTTAATGCAGAATGGCAAAGTGATTGCTTATGCATCCTGACAACTAAAATAGCATGACAAGAACTACCCGACGCATAATTTAGAGCTTACCGTTGTTGTATTCACATTGAAAAGCTGGCGCCACTACTTGTATGGGGCTAAATGTTAAGTGTATGCAGACCACAAAAGTTTGAAATAATTCTTTACACAGAAAGAATTAAACATGTGATAGAGGCGATGGATTGAATTGATCAAGGATTATGATTTGCAAGGCCATTATCATCTGAGTAAGGCTAACATTGTAGCTGATGCACTTAGTAAAAAGAATACAAGGACTTTAGCGTGTTTGCTTACAAACTGAAAGGAGCTCCTGCAAGATCAAGATAGACTCGAGATGGAAGTTGTATGTCATGAACAAGATAGTATTTTGGCTGCAATGTTCACATAGCCAGCAATTATTGAAGAGATTAAATAGAAACAGATGGAAGATTAGTTTCTCAAGAAAGTGTGAGATGAATTTGAGACCAAGCTCAGGCCGGGATTCAGCATTGAAGACAAAGTATTGAGGTTCCAAGGAAGACTTTGTGTTTCTAATGATGCAAAATTGAAAAGAAGAATTTTGGTAGCCTACAAGTCGATGTTTGCTATGCATCTGGGAAATACCAAGATGTACCAAGACTTGAAGCAAGTATACTGGTGGCCAAACATGAAGAGAGAAATTGCTGACTACAATTCCAAATGCCTCCAATGCCAACAAGTAAAAGCTGAACACCAGAAACCGACAGGTTTACTTCAGTCTCTTCCTGTTTCAGAATAGAAGTGGGAACACATAACCATAGATTTCATCGTTGGTCTGCCTCGTACATCTAGAGGTATGAATGTTATACAGGTTATTGTTGATAGATTGACAAAATTTGCTTACTTTCTTGCTGTGAAAACTTCGTTTAATGCTTATAGACTTACTACTATCTACATTAATGAGATTATCCCTTACATGGGATTCCAATGTCTATTATATCGAATAGGGATCCTAAATTTGTTTCTAGATTTTGGCAAGGTTCGCAATAGGCAATGGGCACATAGTTGAGATTTAGCACCGCCTTTCATCCACAACTCAATGAGCAAACCAAAAGAACTATCCAAATGTTGGAAGATATGCTTCATATATGTGTCTTAGAGTTTCAAGGCAGCTAGAAAACTTATTTATCGTTGGTTGAGCTTGCATATAATAGCAGTTTCCACGCTAATATTTGCATGGCACCATATGAGGCGTTGTAAGGAAGAAAGTGTAGGTCTCCAGTTTGCTTGACTGAGGTTGGTGATAAGGCTTTTTGTGGGTCTAAACTTGTGCAAGAAACAACCGAGAAGATAAAAATCATTCAACAAATGCTCATGACTACTCAAAGTTGATAAAAACGTTATGCGGATCAGAGAAAAAAGGATTTGGCATACGAAGTAGGAGATCATGTGTTTATCAGAGTAACGCCAATGAAAGGGCAAACAAGGTTTGGCAGAAAAGGAAAATTGACTCCATGTTACATCGGACTGTTCCAAATTCTAGAAAGACTTGGCCCGTTGCTTATCGAATAGCTTTACCGCCGGGAATGGAACAGATGTATAATGTGTTTCGCGTATCAATGCTCTGTGGTTATCTTAGAGATTCATTCCATGTTGTAGGAAATATATAACGCAGTGGATAAACAGATTCGAGCATACCTTATGTGTTAGCATCTGTAACGAAGAACCTTGTGGGTAAATCACGTGCTTCACAACCACGAAAAAAAAAAAAAAAAAAAAAAAAAAAAAAAAAAAAAAAAAAACGCCCAACAATGGAATGATACTACAATGTGAGTATCACCCACTCTAGTCACAGTGCAAAGGCTTGATTATTCTCTGATAGGAGAGAGTTAGAGAGAGTATAGAAAAACGTTATGGGGTTCTCACTCCACATAACATATTTGATATATTATCTATATCAAATATGTAACCACCTATCCATATCTCCTAATAGGATAGGATAGATAGAGATAGTGGGTTACCCTGACAAATAGGATAAATAGGAATTCAAATTATGTGGGTAATTTGTATGGGTCATGCCACATAGGTGCCCAAATCTGTATCCAAAACTCGACCTGACTTTCAACATCTCCCACTTGCACATGAATTGGCATGACACTGCCACATCTCTATCTCAATCTGCCCAAATATTGAACAATCTCATATTAGCCAATGAATCGTGCAACCGCTAAGAACACCTGTATGTGGGAGCTCTATACTAGAAACTTAAAATGAGCCAGCATAGGGACATCGACCCAGAAAGAATAGAAATAGTGTCTCATGTATCCAGACCCATCTAGTTACACCGGTCCAAAAACATCTCTAATCCCTCAAAGTGCATGTTTGACCCTCCTAGGTCCTGCCTTATTTTCACACTCAATCAGCATCCCATACAAAACGATGTGAGTTGTCGAGGTGTAGAAACTAGATGATCTTCCCTTCACCCTCATATCATTTGACTTAGAATTGACTGTTTTCCCAGTAATGTCTCTTAAAGCCAAATCATACATGACCGCGGGCAACATACCAAAGTAGCTGAACATCAACTCCTCATCTTATGACACGGTCAAAGGTCACAAAAGGCACAAAGTGAAGTCATTGGAAAAACAAATGAATTTTAGGACTCACATAGTGAGGAAGCAGGGATCCATTCTCCCACCTTGTTAATCGGTCAATAA
The DNA here is from genome assembly GCA_025200525.1 of Camellia lanceoleosa. Lineage (NCBI taxonomy): Eukaryota > Viridiplantae > Streptophyta > Magnoliopsida > Ericales > Theaceae > Camellia > Camellia lanceoleosa. Next base: position 73,092,270 of record CM045758.1, on the reverse strand, counting down.
ACACATGCAGTATGAATGCATGCTATAGTGGAGTAACTCTTCCAAAGAGTGATGTTAAACTCATACACCGTACAAATCTTAGTCTAGTCGCTCTTAAGCGCATAAATCACTTCCTAGCGTCTAACTTGAATTATCTATTTGCTCGCCTCTCAAGCGTCAAATGAGCTCTCGCATCTAGCTATCCATAATAGGCACATCATGAAAAGTGAGTACTCACATCCATGGTCGGTCTCTAACAAGACCTCATCTTGGCTCCAACCAAGGCGACATAGATAATGGATAATTTTAGCCTCTCTCTTGGCTCCAAATACAATAAGCCACTAGTCTCATCGTTGCTCGCTACCTAGCGCTAAGGGCGATTGCTCATTTGTGTGAGCCAATCTTGCCTACTAACATCAAATTCATTTATTCTATGTGTGCTAATTCACAACCCATGGAAAAAAGTAGTAAACATAAATGTGTAATAGAAACAAATATGAATACTGATGGCATGAATATCCCCAAAAAAATAATAAGAGTTCAACTGAACACACATATATCACCACCTACGTAGTCCTAAAGCCCTAACAGGAGTAAGATAAACATCTCTAGTAATAGGATTATTCAAGGGGTCCGCAACCATACGACTCGTAGGGATGTTCTCCAAGATCACTTCTTTCTATGCCACAATGCCTCTTATAAAGTTGAATCTCACATCAATGTGTTTGGTTCTCCCGTGGTACTTAGGATCCTTAGCGTAAGCGAGTGCAACCATGTTGTCACAATGGATAGCCATAAAGTCTGAAGTATGTGTGACAATATCTAAATGCTGAAGGAATCTCCTCAACCAAACAGCTTCCTGAATGGCAGATGAACAAGCCACAAACTCAGCTTCCATAGTTGATAAGGTGATACAGGATTGCTTCTTACTGCTCTAAGAAATAACACCATCGCTGAGCATGAAAGCATATCCTGAAGTGCACTTACGCTCATCTAAGTCTCCTCCCCAGTCAGCATCACAATAGCCAACTAGATGTAGATCTGAACTTTGGTAGCAAAGTGTGTAATCTGCAGTCCCTCTAAGATATCATAATATCCTCTTGATTGCTTTCTAATGAGCTGGTCCTGGGTTGGATTGGTAACGACTCACCAATCCAACTGCATAACCAATGTTAGGGCGTGTACATATTATAGCATACATCAAGCTTCCAATAGCATTCAAGTAGGGTGCACAGGCCATCTTTTCTTTCTCTTCTAGAGTCTTAGGACCCATATCAAGGCTTAGACTCTTGTCTTTCGCAACAGGAGTGTCAATGGGTTTGTAACTCTGCATCTGGAATCGCTCTAGGATAGTCTTAATATAAGTCTCTTGAGACAAACTGAGAAGTCTCCTAGAGCGATCCCTAAGGATCTTAACACCGAGCACATAGCTCGTTTCACCCATGTCTTTCATCTCAAATGCAGAGAACACCCACTTTTTAGTGGCGACAATCATTTCCTTGTCATTTCCAGCCAATAATATGTCATCCACATATAATGACAATATCAGAAAAATTTCCTTGGACTACTTGACATACACACAGTGATCTTCATCAATCATCGTAAACCCATTAGAAACAATGGCTTGATGAAATCTCAGATTCCATTGTTTGGATGATTGCTTTAAGCCATAAATAGATCGTTGAAGCTTGCAAACTTTGTGCTCCTGATCTACTACCACAAAGCCCTTTAGTTGATCCATATAGATCTCTTCATCCAATTCTCCATTGAGAAATGCAGTCTTAACGTCCATCTGATATAGCTTTAAGTCCAACTGAGCTACAATGACTAAAATTAGGCGAATAGAGGCAAACCTCACAATTGGTGAAAATGTTTCCTCATAGTCTATACCCTCTAATTGGATGTAGCCTTTCACCACTAGACGAGCCTTACACCTTTCTATGGAACCATTCGCCTTGCGCTTGATTTTGAGAACCCATTTGTTCCCAATAGTCTTGTGCCCTGGCAACAAATTAACCAAGCCCTAGACATGATTTTTCTTCATAGACTCCATTTCTTCATCCATTGCAACACTCCATTCTTTACTAGCAAGGGATGAGAGAGCCTTTTTGAGATTCTTAGGCTCCATCTCATTACTGGAAGCAATCATGAATGTTTCCCCTTCAATCTCAAAATGATGATGAGGTATAGCTCTATGTTTGCTTCTATGCAGCTGAGAGTCCTGAGAATCCTCATTCATTGGATCTAATCCATGAGCAGGATAATCGATCCCACTGTCCCTAGGAGCTTGAGGAATTATTTACTCATTCTCTACTAGGCTACTAGGTGAGCCTTCATATAGATCCTCCATTTCATAGAGCTCTACATCTCTAGTTACCTCACCTCTGCTAGGGAAATCCTCCTGTAGGAAATCCACATCTCATGACTCAATTTTAGTCACACTTCCATCCGGATGCTCCCCACAATAGTGAATGAAGATAAACTTCTTTCCTCTAGGGCCCAACTTCCTAAACTTATGAGCAGTGTTGTGTATGTAAGCTGCTGAACCCTAAGGCCGCAAATTGCCCATATCAGGCTTTTCGCCAGTCCACATCTCATATGGGGGTGAAAGGAACTGATTTTGAGGGAACACAATTAAGGACGTAGGCAGCAGTCAACAAAGCATCTCCCCAATAAGAAATGAGAAGATTGGCTTGCGCCATCATAAATCTAACCATGTCAAGTAATGTGCGAATCCTTTTCTCTACAACACTATTTTGCTACAGAGCCCCAAGACTTGTTAATTGCCTAATAATTCATTTTTCCTCGCAGAGCACTTTAAATTGCTCAGATAGATACTCACATCCATGGTTAGTCCTTAGAGCCTTAATGCTCTTGTCTAATTGATCCTCAACCTCATTAACATATTATCTAAAGCAATCTAATGGTTCTAACTTGTGAGAAATCAAATATACATGGCCAAAACGCGTGCAGTCATCCATAGATGTGATAAAATAAGGGGCTCCATGCCTTACCCTCACATTCATTAGTCCACATATATCAAAATGAATATGCTGTAATAGGATAAATGCCCTTTTGGCTTTTCCAAATGGTTTCCTTGTTTCCTTTCAAGCAAGATAGTGCTCACAAGTAAGCAAAGTGACTCTAACGAGTGGGCCTAAAAGGCCTTCTCTAGCCAATCTAATCATTCTGTCTTGCTTTATGTGGCCTAATCTAGCATGCCATCTCATAGAATCATTATCACAAGTAGATGCAATATTAGAAACAAAGCCATTGGCATTATTATTGAAACTAGAATCATCCACATCCAAAACTAAAAAACCATCCGAAAGATAACCAAAACCATAAAAAATTGTACCCAAATAAATGCTAACACTATTATTCTCAAAACAAAAGCTAAAACCAAGGCTTATCATGCTAATAACTGAAGCTAAGTTTCACCGAACATCCGGAGCATAAAAAATATCATGAAGATACAAGGTGCGCCCTTGTCACATTCCTAGCTTGTATGTGCCAAAGCCAAGCACCTCTACACTGGACTTGTTCCCCATGTAAACTTTTATGCTTCCAACAGGTACTTGGTTATACTCAACAAACCCTACTCTGTTCCTCGCAATGTGGTCAATTGCTCCTGAGTCTACTACCTACAAATGAAGAGAATGAGAAATTAATGCTTGACTAGAAACAAAGATTGAATACGAGAAATTAAGTAAGGGAGTACCTTCTTCTATTCAAGGCAATCCCGAGCGAAGTGTTCTTCCTTGTTATAATTAAAGCATGTTAGTTTAGCTCTTGCCACCTCTCTTGGTCCTACGCTTAAAATTTCTAGTGCCATTGGGCTTTAGCTCAGCTGCTGCTTGCTTCTTAGGAGCACCCTTTGCTTTTCTACGCTTGAACTGAGACGTCCTACGTGAGCTTGACTCATTCACCATAGCAAAAATATCAAACTTAATCACCTCTAGGCGCTCAGCCTCTAGCTCCAAATGATGCAACATGTCCTCAAATGTTTTCACACTCTCATTATGCATCATGTTCTGTTTCATCTACTCCCAAGAATTTTGTAGAGAGTGAATCACAGCTTGAACTTGTTACCCTTGAGTCAAATTGTGCCTAGCTTCCACAAGCTCATGTATCATGGCTGACATGACCCTTAAATGTTGCTCCATAGAATGATGCACCTTTTTCTGATAAGAGTCAAACTTCGTAGTCAGCCCACGTAGCTTTGCCAAAAAGGTGATACCAAACTTTTGCTTGAGAGCTTCCCATATCTCAAATGCAGTCGGGCAATGTTCAAACTCACTAATCAAGTCATTGTGCATACTGCTCGACATGGTAAAGTGTGCACACTGATCTTTGTTATGCCAAGTTTGACAAACTTCAAGATCACGACGATGTTAAGTTGTATTGCCCAGTTCAGGCTCAACCATCACTTGGTCAAGTGTGTTCAAAACTTCTTGCTCATTGAGAAGATATTGGATCTTACAGTGCCATATGTCATAGTTATCGCCACCCAATTTCTCTCCCTTAGTCAAGTTTGCCACAATTGTCTTAGCTATCATTTCTACAGAGTAAAAGAAGAACAAATATGCGGGGGGTATTAATGTTAGCAACATGAAATTATTTTGCAGTAAAAGAATCTAAATTAAATAATGATAATATTACACACGTCTCAAGATCAAAAATTTGTTATGCTTGTAATCATCTCTTGCGCCTCTAGTGACAATTATCAAAACTTAATTTAATTCCATGTGCAAAATTTTTTTCCCCGGGAGATAATTCCTAGAATCTTTTCATTCGAACAACCTCCCACTACTTATAGCATGTCTAAAACATGATAATTAGTCTAATTCCATACAATAGCATCTTAACGTAAATTTACAATCAACTCATGCTATGTTTCATTTAATAATGGAATTAAAATAAAATAAAATAAAAACTAATCATGCTATTCTAATCACAACATATTACAAACTCTAGGAAAAAAACAACAATACTGTAATGACCCCAAAAGTCATCCTTATTTACTTAGGGGTTAATGTGTTTTAATTCAACTATATCTATTGGAATTGAGAATGTTTTTATCTATTTTGGAGTATTGCTTGAAGTGGTGGTGTGATGGTAAAGTAAGATTGGACCAAAGAATATAATTCGGTTAGGTAATCTACGATCAGCCATCACTCTTTTGCCCTTTTCTTTTTCCACATTTTGAATTTGGATGTGAGGTTGGAACCATTGGAAAGCTTATCTCCGAGGCTTCAATTTGACCACAAGAACGACCTAGAACGGAGTCCGGATGGGAGAGTTATACCTGTTCAAAGTTTCGGAATCCGTGCTGAAAACAGGTCCGCTCGAGCGGTAATTTCTCCGCTCGAGCAGGAATTACGAGACAGCAGCTTTAAACAAGAATTTTTGGATCATTTCTCACATTTTCCTTTTCCCCTCTTCTCTCCTCTCTCCCTAGGTCCGAAAACCCTAGGGTTTTGATCCCAAATCCTCACCATTTCTCTAAGTTTTGATCAAGATTTTCCACCAAGGAATGAAGAAGACATGAAGATCAACATTTGCAACCGATTGGAATTTCGAAATTATGGAGGAATCTCACCAAGGCTTGCTTAATTCTTGAGGTAAGGAATCTTGAGAGTTAAATTGACGGGTTAAAGTGATGGACCATGTATCCTAGGTGTATAATCAATGGAAAAATTGGAATGAAAAGTGATGGGTTAATAAGTTTGAATTTTTCTTAAATTTCAATGTTTTCTTGAAACCCTAGGTTGGGTAATGATGTTAATTTATGATTTGGCTCAAATTGGAAGTAGAATCATGAAATTAGTAGGTTGAATTACATATGTGCAAGTTTAATTGGAATTTGGTGATACTTGAAAATTATGTTTAAAATTTGCGAATGAACTATGGTGTAAACATTGTAATTCATCTTTGTAATGTGAAGGGAAAATTGGGCAATAATTTATTAACGATATAGATGATATGAACTTGGTTTTAGAATGTTGAAATATGATTCAAGGATTTATTTTGCATTATGTTGAATTGTAAATGGTGTTAATGAACTAAGTGGTGTTGACCTTGTTGGATTATATTGTGTTAACTAATATTGAATTGAATAGACTATGATGAATTATGTTTGAATTACGTGAATTGTATAGGGTCAGCTGCAGGGGCGGACCAAGCACCTGAACACTGTGAGTAGTAGTACTTCGGTGTATCTTTAACCGTTAATGATTATTGTTATTGATGTTATGATCTTCGTCGCCAAGAATTATGTTGACATGTATGTTATGTATTCTACGTAAGAAATATTGTGAAATAATGGAAACACCAAAGGTGTATGCTATATGAGGAACACTGTGAAATTATGATTAAATAACACAATTATGTGACTCACGTTATGATGTGAATGGCTCCACTCCTATTAATATAATGGAGCATTATTGTGTACCACATTCTATTTATTGTTGATAATGGATACTAACACACTATTATCTGTAAGTCAGTTATGTGGATTCATGACGAACAAGTGGAATGTAAGTGCATTACGAGACTTCGATATCTACATATCTCTGGACTCGTTTATTATGTAATAACATTCTGTTATCTATGAACTAGTGGCATTAATTCATGTGAATGCATTATGAAGTCCAAGCTGTTAATAGTTGCTATTAGCACTCTGTTGAACGTAACGTAACTATATTAACTCATGTGAATAATTAGAAGGAACTATGTGCTTCTGTATGAACTATTAGGCCAGAGGCCATTATGTATTTCTGATATGGAGCAAAGTGCTGTACGGAGCTAAGTGCTACACTTTGATAGGAGCCACCTCTAGAATCCGTACAAGCCACCTCTTGAGTCCATAAATGTGTAAACTAGGCTTAAAGCCAATATGATTTGTGAAGTTGTGAAAGATATAACTATTGAACTTGTGAAGTACGAATCTGCAACTTATGAATTTGTGAACTTATGAGGCCGAGGGCTGACTTATGAATTTGTGAACTTATGAGGCCGAGGGCCAACTTATGAATTTGTGAACTTATGAGGCTGAGGGCCAACTTGTGAAAATATGAATTCAATGGGCCAATGGCCAAGTTGTGAAGTTATGAATCTCAGTTATGAATCTATAAGCCAAAGGCTAATTGTGAATATGTGAACCCACCAGGCCAAGGGCCAATCTGTGAATTTGTGAACCAACAAGACCGATATGAAATTAGTACAGAATCAGACTAATTATGTGAACTCTACAATTTCACACTCATTGATATATTATGTTTTAAGTTAAGCATCGTTTTGTTATGTACTATTATTCGCTAAGCCTGACTTACTTTATGTTATGTCTGTTCTGTAGGTGATCACCTTAGAGGTCAATCTTAACCCTTGGTGCTTGCCTTTCTTTTATCAACCGCAGTGTGTCCAGGCACCCAAACCAAGCCCATGCATTTCTGTAAAGTGTTGTTAAAATCTTGGTTAATTTTCTGTCTAAGTGAAAATGTATGTATATGACCCCTTTTCTTTAATAATGTTTAGTTATACGCTCAGTAAAGGGACTGAGTACGTGTATGTGATCCTGGCATGTTAGTGATAGCTCAATGGATGTTATTCTACGTATTTTATATTATTAAATGCTTCCGTTCAAGCCCCGTATGATATGTATAACAGGTTTAGTGACCGTTTTCAAATGGGTCATGCCCAAACTTTTAGGGGCGAGTTTGGGGCGTGACAAATACGCTATGTTTAATGTTCAGATTATGCCATAATAGAAAGTAAATAACTTCTGGAATATTCAGGAATTTTCATGACTTTTAAACAATTAATAAACACACGTAAAATCATAAATAAATATTCCAGCATTTGGGACAGTGCAACAATCATACTAGTAAATAGTAAACCAGTACAATAGTCTACAGTTAAAAAAAAAAAAAAAAAAAAACAGCTCTAGAAACTTAGTCATGTAACACCAGAGGCATTTTAAAGTAGAAATAATGAATTATTATCTCGGTAAAAATATTTTTATTTTCATAACATTTTGAAACTTTTACAGTAGATAAAAAGTTAAATTCTAAGCCCAACAGTATCAACCACGCTCAAAACAAAGCTATAACGAATTACTTATGACCATTTAAAGCAATTTAGGATTTAATAAAAAAAAAACAAAACAAAACAAAACAAAAAAACAAACAAACAGGGTCTTACCAACCAACAACCAAGCAAGCCAAGCTGCTGTGAAAAATGGCGTGTTGCGGCTCAGCGCAATGTGCATGGCGCGAGCATAGGCAACGCACATGGCGCGCACTTGGACAGTGCGCATGGCGGGTGCAAGTGGGTAGCAACGAGTATGAGCGCGTGGCGAGCGCTAACAGTGTCATTTGGCGCGTGAAACAAATGCACTGCCTTTCGGAGTGATTTCTGCTCTTATTTTGGTACTGCCCAACTCGATTTTCCAAAATGAAAACAATGGTGGTCTCGAAATAGACATTTGACAAATACAAATTATAAGATGTATTACACTCTCTCTCTAGTGAGAGTGGAAATACAAAAGTTTTGCACTACATCTACTTTCTTAAGCCACCAAGAACTCATAAGGAACCCAATTTAGGGTTTGAGTTTTCTCATCAACCGTAAGTCCAAATCTAACAAATAATATATGGTTTTAAAGGTCTCAAAACAAAGATTCTAAATATATAAGATTAGTAGACTGAAATTAAAGCATGTAAAACAATCATGCAAACAAAGTTTCAGAAATATAAAATGGGTCTCCATTTTTCTTAAAATCTAACCGTCTGATTTTATGAAACTTTTGCAGATATGTTCTACATGAAATGTACTACAACAAATTTGAATTTTAGGTTGATCGGAGAAAGTTCAGAAAAATATTAATTTTCATGCATATATCATGAATACATATATCAATAGTTGTATACATATTTTAATGCACAAAAATAAGCACGAAAATACCCTATGAGGCTCTGATACCAATGTAGGAAATATATAACACAACGGATAAACAGATTCGGGCATACCTTATGTGTTAGAATCTGTAATGAAAAACCTTGTGGATAAATCACGTGCTTTACAACCATGAAAAAAAAAACACCCAGCAATGAAGTGATACTACAGTGTAAGTATCACCTACTTTAGTCATAGTGCAAAAGCTTGATTCTTCTCTGATAAGAGAGAGTTAGAGAAAGAGTATAGAAAAATGTTATGGGTTCTCACTCTACATAACGTATCTGATATATTATATATATCAAATATGTAACTACCCATCGCTATCTCCTAATAGGATAAGATAGAAGGAGATAGTGGGTTATCCTAACAAACAGGATAAACAGGAATTCAAATTACATGGGTAATTTGTATGGGTCATGGGTCATGCCACATGAGTGCCCAAATCTAGGTCCAAAACCCGACCCAATTTCCAACACATGTCATAGATTACCACCGGATAGCTCTTGATAATGACATGATCTATGAAAAAAAGCCAATTCAGATTATTGATCGACAAGTCAAGTATTTAAGGAACAAATCGATTTCTATGGTGAAAGTTGAATGGAAAGAACACTACGGAAAGGAAGCTACATGGGAAAAGGATGATGGAATGAGACAACGCTATCCAGAGTTGTTTTCGAATGGAGCTAACTCAAGTTTGGATGACCAAACTTCCTAAGGGGGAGAGACTATGACGACCCCGACATATGTATTGATTTTATTTATTATTTTATTGAGCATAATTGCATGATTATATGTATAATGTGTACTTATTTGTTTGCTTATGAAATATATGTTTGAATGTCGACTTAGAATTCGAAATTGAAAGCCCAAACGGATTCAAAAACCAAAATTGACTAATTCAATAGGTTAATTGGAATATTTAGAACCATATGGTAAGCTTAATTAAAATTTGATTCAGATCAAAATAATTAGAATAAATTAATTAGAGTTTATTAGAATTAACCTTAATTGATTAGCCTTAATCCTACTTAATTAACCTAACTTAATCTACCTATATATATGCCTAAATCATGTTTAGGAGCTCATTCTCATCATCTTCTTGAGCTAAAATTTAGAGAGAGAGAGAGAGAGAGAGAGAGAGAGGAATTATAGAGAATTTGGAGGAGATTGAAGGGAATTAAGCTAGCAACATCTCAATTCAAGCTCTAGGTATGATCTTTGACCATAATTCATGAAGATAATTCATGTAGAAAATTGAATTCACTTAGTTGTAAGATCAATAATTGGAAAGGAAATGTTAGAAACAACTTGAATATGGTAGAAATGAGCCAATTGTGTACATGCATGCATAATTCTCCATCTTTGAGCTTAGTTTTCTATAAATTCATGCATACATGGGACTTACACTTGCTGTTTCTTAAGGTTCTTCACAATTTTACACTTCTCATCTCATATATTAGTGTTTTGAAAAGAAAGGAAGACAATTCATTACATGCATAAAGAATTTGGTTTCAAACTTGGCAATTCATGGTGTTTTTAAGCTCATGGTTTCAAAGTTAGTATATATACATGTTTTTCTATGAGTTTTCATAAATTTGGAGCAGCCATGCAAGTAATGAACATAAAAGATGTACTTTTGAACTTCAGATCCTATTTTGAAAGAATTCATCCACTTCGCTCGAGCAGTGAAGTTGTCACTCAAGCTCACTTTGTATGCTCTTAGTATTTTTACAGACATTTGCAGTTGGCTCAAGTGAACTCAACTTTGTACAGTACTTGGCTTGAGCGAACATCGAGCCTACTTTGACACCATCAAGTACTTTTACAGTCAAGCCACACCGCTCGAGCGACCAAATGTGTGCCTGAGCGAACACCGTGTTTTCAACAAATGTTGACTAACACTCATAAGTACATATTTGCATCCTCATGCCCTTTTAGACATTCTTAAGCATCATTTAGACATCCTTAGCCCTGAGATAAGCTAGAAACACATGTAAGAAAATGAATTAAGATGCCTCAATGCGTGTCTCTGTTATGTGTTTTGTCTAGGTGGGCAACCAAGGTCCAATACCTGTGCTAGCCCACTATGAGTAGTATCTTTGTGAAGATATGTTGAAATGTATTTTTAATTTAGTGCAATGATGTTATTTGAAATGCTATTTTGATAAGAATGAATGATTGTCTCTTTTGAAAAGTAATTGTGGCATCCTTAGTGTAGCCCACATCTAGGGGTAACAATACCATGACCCTTTGTAATAAGGCCCTTGCCGAGGAGAAACAATATCGTGGCCCTTTGATATATGTACACAAAGATCTCTGATGTTGACTCGAATGGTCCCTATGCTTGACCTATATGGTCCCTTTGTTAGACCCATGTGGTCTATTTGATATTCCTTCGGGCCCTTTATTTTGCGCTATTGGATGTACCACATATGAGATATAATTTGTAAGCTTTGATATGTCAAGTACTTAATTATGATTTGTTTTGAAACTCTTGAGATATGTTTGAATTATGATGGACATCATTCATTTAACCTCTTTACGCTGCTATTACTTATTGGGCTTTAGCTCAACCCTTTCCAGTATATCTATGTAGGTGAGCAAATGGAGTGACAAGTTTAGAGCAACCTCAAGAGTCCACCCCTTCTACAAAGCTACTTTGAAGTGCCTCCATAATGGGGCGTGCTTGGACTCAAGAGGAGCCAAGTTGGGTCAACCCTTTTGTTTAGTTTTCTTTTGTTATTTGGAAACATGTTATGTATGGATCTTTTGTATAAGTGTCCAATATGTTATGATGTATTTATGTGTTTTTATCTATGTAAGAAAGTTGAAGTTTTAATTACTTGTGAATTTTGCATGTCTGTATCGCTCGATGGACATAGTTATGTTTTATATTGCTTCCGTAGTGCCCCGTTGTAGCTCGGCTTTTTCGCGCCCCCTCTGGGAAGGTTTGAAAGAAAGCCCTACAGTTCGGACTCCCGTGGTTCTGAATCTAATCTCACAAGTGCAATGTGAAACTGATAAACACCAAAGAGTCCAAATCCAGCAAATCGTTTTGGAAAACTGATTTTGAATCAAAATGCCAAAATTGGACTACTTTGCCAGATACAGAGTCACCACCTAAATATTTTGTTTTGGAAAAATTTAGGAAACCCTGACTTATGCCAAAGGCCACGTGTCCGTCATCACCAAAGTTGTCTCGGCTCGAGAACTTAGGTACGAGAAAGGAAGGTCATGAATTGAGCACCCCCACTCGCCCGATCAAAGATCAGCCTCTACTAATCATGATATGATTTTTTATAAACATTATGTGTTCTTGTTCCGATTGTTAAGCTAGCTTTACTATGTGATGCATACAAGCAAGTCTAGACTAACTTGCTCAATTTGGAACAACTCAACTCATGTTTGTTTGCAAAAATGGTTTGAATTTGCCACCTCAAGTGGGCTTAAAGTTTGCGGATTTGCCACCAAACATAGTGGGCTTAAAACATGATTTGCCACTCAACAAAGTGGGCTTAAAATGCACATTTGTTGAATTGTTCCAATTCAAACAACAAGCCTTCATCCACAGGCATTCAAGCAGTTTAGCATTTAAGCACATAGCCTCATGACAAGCATGCTAATCATGGCAACATTCACACTTATGCAAGTATGCTAAAGCGAAAAAACTCACCTGGTACTCTAAGCCAAAACAAATACTAGTTAGAAAGATGCATTAGTTAGAAAGATGCATGATCCCTAACTATGTAAGATGCCTAATGCAACTCATGCAATATGCAATTTTAATAGGCTCAACTACTAATATGGCATATGAATCAATTTGAACAATCATGCGATTAAACACGTATTCAAATAAGGCATTGAAATAACAATGCAGTTTGAATGATGCGCCAAGTCTTGGTGCACCAAATACGAATGAATGGATGCAAGCATGTTGTATGCTAAGCGAAACATGTCCTTAATCTAACCATCGAAAGCGATTAAATAAAAGGGAGAAAGACATGGGGTTGGAAAACATATACATACGCACACACACTTATTACAACATTATGCCCTCACGAAGAAGGGTCCGAATGGATAAGCTAGCCAACTAGCTACGCTAATTAAGCTAACTAATTATTACAAACCAAATTAATTAACTATTCTAGCTAACTAATTATTTACAACTCTTAATTAGCTACAATTAATTAATTACAACACGTATTTAAGCTAGATATTTAAGCGTTAAATAAGCTTGAAATGCAAGGGAGGCTCATGCATGTGCTCGGTTTCCACCCAAAAAGCCACTGTTTTGCTGCTACAAGCCTCTGTTTGCACATTTGAGCATTGACAATGTTGCCCACTTCCAGAACACCTCTGCTCCATCTTACCAACACACTGTGTAAATTTCATTGGTGGCCGACAGGGGACCGGTCGGCCACTGGTGATGGTCGTCGACCACTGCTGGTTTGAACTTCCTTGCTGCAACACAGAGCAAAACAGAGCAAAATAGTGTATTTCTTAAGGGTTGTTTGCACACTTTGCCTCTCTTTTTCATGGGAAAATCAAATGAGGAACAACCTTTGGTTCACAAACCATCAATCAAGCAAATTCATTGTATGATGGCTTGTGAAACCAATTGTGCAAGTTCAATAAATGTAAGAACAAGACCAAAGAGACCATCACCCTATCATGCATGATCAAGGGCAATGGAGACCAAGGAAAATGGAACATTTCATTACTTTTGAGTATGAAATGTCCCATGTACCTTGTGTTCAAATTAACGTCCGATTTGAACACATGCAATGCAACACAAAGAGATGCTTATCTTGCCTCTTTTACTTGCCAATTTTGTTTACTCATTTTAATTGCCAAATCATCCTTTAATCCATTAAGTCCATTGGTGAGTGTCCTCTAATGGAAAGAGGGCTCAAACCACAAGTTGCTTTGAGCAGGAAAGAGGCATTACACTGTTGGTAATGAACCCCCTAAGTAATTAAACCATTAGGTGTAGCACCTCCATTTCACACTTAGGCAAACAAGTGGTTTGAAACCACTTTCAAAGAAAAACCAAAAAGTGAAGAAATGAGGGAGATTGTAGAAATTATAAGTGCTGAAATGAAGTAGAAAAGCACTAAAACATACAATCAACTCAAACCAATGATAATTAAAACCTTAAAACACTAAGCTAGTGAAAGGGGATTACACTACAACTATGCAAAACAAGACTCAAACAAACTAACTAGCCCAAAATAGAGCTAAAACAGGTTATTTCAGAGGCTAAAACATGCTAGACTTGAGCTAAGTTAAGCTAGAAAAACATGCTAACATGTGAAGCTAACTAGGCATGCAAACAAGACACAAGGAGGGGAGGCTAACCCCTCCAAATTTGGACCTCAAAATAAGTTTTTTGCCACTGAAAAACCTCTGAAATTCAGTGGTTAAAAGGCCCAAAAAAGTTGATTTGAAAGTGATGAATAAAGGCACAAAAGCTTTACAAACTAATAAGCAATGAAGGTGAACCACTCCCTAACTAAAAAGGGCTTAAACCAGCACTTTTAGGCCATAAAAATAGAGTTTTCTCAATTCAAAACCAACCCCAAAACAGTAAGAAAATATGGTAAAACAAGCTTGCAAAACAAAGTAAACAAGGCAAGTAAACTACCTCTTGAAGCAAAGAGCAATTCTAGGCACAAAACCAAGCTAAAACTACCTTCAAGAGCTCCAAGAAAACCCCAAGTAACCTCAGCTCAAAGGAAAGAGGATTTGATTTAGGATGAGTATGCAAATGTGTAGAGAAAACAAGCAATTAGGCACAAAATTGTAAGAAAGAGAGAGAAAGAAATCTAGAGAGAGATAATTTTTGCTCTAAATTTTTTAACCCTCCAAAATGGGGGAGAAACCCCCCCTATATATAGAAAAGCATGCCTTTAGCTTAGAAACATCCTACCATACACGTGTAGGGAGATGTAGCTAAATGTGATAACAGCTGGCACAACTGTCAACAAATATTAACAAATATCTGGAAAAAGAGACTGGTGGCCGTCGACCACCACTGGTAGCCGACCGGCCACACCAATGGCCAACAAGCACAAGCCATGGCCGACAGCCTATGGTGGTGGCCAACAGGTCACCACAAGTTCCAGGCACCAAGTTTTGATCCAAAACAAGGCACAGAAAGGACAAGGTTTAAAGGCTCAAAGACGAGGCATTCCGCCAAGGACTTTGGGCACTCAAAACGAACACATGCAACCATAATCATCAAATGCACAAGTGATGACGTCCAAGTCTTGAGGACGGTCAAAAATGGGGTGTCTACACCCGTTAACTATTATTAATTATCTATTTGTCTTTGAGGCCAGGTAATTTGGGATTACTGGTCGGTCACGGCCTAAACCCCTAGGGGCGGGTTTGGGTCATAACAGAGAGCTTGTGGGAGCGGTTATCATATCTTGATTCATCATGGTAGGCATTTAGTTAGCTTGTTTTGTTTAGCATGTATCTCAATTAGGTTATTATGTGTATTTTGCTATTGATGTTGTATACTTCTCCATATATCTCCTCAAATTCCCATCTATTATCTTTGATGGTAGGGGTAATTTGGGGACAAAAAGGATATATGGGCAAATTTTTGCCTTTCCTTGTAACTTTCTCTGGGTTTCTTGATAATGCAAGGTTTGTCATATTCTATTTTTATATTGTTTTACTCCTTCCTATCTTTCGAGGGTAGTGTTAGATTTATTATATTACCTGGGGTATGCCCTTTGTAAATTTGTATATTCTTTGTCTTTAAGTTACGACTTATCCACCCAAAAAGAGGGAGGGGGGCAAACTTCACTTTACCCCCTATGGTTTTGGCCATTAGCAAATTACCCCCCTGACGTTCAAATATCACCACATAACCCCCTTGTGGTTGATGGACTAAAACGCACATTAACTTTTGTTAACAAAAGTTATAAATTGACAATTATACCCTCATCTTCATTTTGTTCTTCTCTCTCTCTCTCTCTCTCCATTTTAGGGAAAACCCAGTTCTCTCTCTCTCTCTCCATCTTCATCTTCTTCTTTTCTCTCTCTCCATTTCAAACTTTATATGTGTACATACATATACATATATATACATATACAATCTCATCTTCATCTCTCTCTCTCTCTCTCTCTCTCTCTCTCTCTCTCTCTCTCCATTTCAAACCTTGTTCCTTGTTCTATTCTAATTCAAACTTGAGTTTCTTCTTCAACACCTTTACTTTCGCTCTGGCAGCTTCAAGCTCTGCAACAACTTTTGCATAATCAGCAACTTGTGACTCTAATATTCTATTATTGTTTTTTTTTTGGTCAATAATAATCATCTCTAAATCAACACATAAAATATGAAAGAAATCAAAAGGCTAATCAAAATAATGTTAATTTGAAAGAAATCATGAAAAAAACACCAAATCAAAAGCCTAATTTTTTATCCAAAAATAGATTTGAATAAATCAAGAATAGATGGCTTTGAAGTGGCTGGGGTTATAGATGAAGTTCTCCACTTCGTTGGAGGTTGACAAGCCATATGAGAGGAATTTTCGTTCTCTTCAATCAAAAAATAAATGAATAAATATATGTATTCATGACCCTTCCCCTCTTGTACCTAAGTTCCCGAGCCGAGGCAATTTTGGTGATAATGGACACATGGCCTTTGGCACGAGTCATGGGTTTCCTAAATTTCCTCAAAAATAAAATATTTAAGTGGTGAATCTGTATTTGGCAAAGCAATCCAATTTTGACATTTTTTATTCAAAAACCAATTTTCCAACCGATTGTTCGATTTGGACTCTTTGGTGTTTATCAATTTCACATTGCACTTCTGAGATTAGATTCAGAACCGTGGGAGTCCGAACTGTAGGGCTTCTTTTTGAGTTTCTAAGAGGGGGCGCGAAAAGGCCGAGCTACAGCAACTTAAGCTAATGAAACAATTTCTAGCTGAAGTTGATTAGTTCCTAGAACAAAAGAGAAAATGATGGAGAAAGACGGAGAAAGTTAGAGAGAAGCTCTCTTTTTGAGAGCTAGATGAGAAAGTTAGAGAAAAGAAAGAGAAATAGGAAGAAAATCAGAAGGAATTCAAATTCATCATTTTGGACTTGAGAATTGAACACTAAGTAGATTTAGAAAACCTTAAATGAGGTGTTTAAGTTAAGCTAATATCGTTAACCTATAATTACTCATTAAATTCTCTTTCTTAGAGACTAAGCACTATTAGTTTGAGTTAAACTTCGCCACTCAAGCTAATGAAACAATTAGTGGCTTAAGCTGATTACTTTCTACAACAAAAGAGAGAATGAAGGAGAAAGACGGAGAAAGTTACAAAGAAGCTCTCTTCTGGAGAGCTAAAAGATAAAGTTAGAGAAAACAAAGAGAAATAGGAAGAAAATTAAAGGAAATTCGAGTTAATCCTTTTGGACTTGATACTTGAACACTTAAGTGATTTTGCAAACCTTAAGTGAGGTGCTTAAGTCAAACTAACATCGTTAAACTATAATTAACCATTAAATTCTCTTTCTTAGATACCGTAGACATCCCATTTTTGACCGTCCTCAAGACTTGGACGTCATCGTTTGAACACTCGATAATCATCCATGCTCGTGTTTGTTTTGAGTTCTCGGAAGTCTCGGCCGTGCGCCTTGCCTCAGGATCTCTCAACTTGTCTGTTTTGTGCTTGGTTGTGGACCAAGGACTTGTGGTTTTGTTTCTGAGGGAAGAGGGTGGCTTGTTGGCCATCCCCTCAACCCATCGGCTAAGGCATGATGCCATCGGCCATATTTTCTTGCCATCGGCCATAAGTGTTGGCCGATCAGCACTCTTTTTGGTCGATCGGCCATATTTTTTAGCCGAGAGATTTCCATCTGCTTTTTGCAGATATTTTCTACCAGCTGTGACAGCTGGTGTGCACAATTCTCATCTTCCATACACGTGTATGGAGGGATTGCATTAAGACTCAAGCTTGTTCAATAAGCTTGAGAATTGAAATTCTATAAGAAGGGAGCCTCCCCTCCCTTTCCAGAGGTTCTGAAAAATTGAGATACAAGTTCTATATCTCTCTATATTTTACCTCTCTCTCTTGTTTAGTCCTTATTTGTGCCCAAAAGTGTAGATTCTTCACACTATTGCACACAAACACCTACTAGAACACCATCCTTTGGTTGCTGAGGTCCTTAGGAGTTGGTTTTGGAGTTCTTGGACTGGTTTAAGCTTGGAAAAGCTACTGGAGTTGTGTTCTTGAAGGTGTTCCTCAAGGGTGAGTAAACTACCTTTTAATCTCCCATTTTGGCTTAAGCTTTTAGACCTATTTGCACATTGTTTTAAGCTTAACTCTAAACTACAAAAATTTCTGATTTTGTATGCTTAAGATGATTGTTTAAGGTCACTTTTGTGTTGGGGGTAGTCTATCCCCTCTTAGGC